>CM022299.1:587785261-587839315 GCA_011799875.1 Thinopyrum elongatum | reverse complement strand
TTACTCCTTGGAGGGGTCTAGGACGTGCCCCGCGAAGACAACTGCGCCGGTCGCCTCCTCCATTATGTAGTACGCGAACGGATGGTCGGCGATGAAATCCACTTGTGGAGGTGGTGGCCCAAATCGGCTGCATCCTCCATAGTTGTCCTCGATGACGACGGTGACTGCTGTAGCTTCAGTCGTTTACCTCGACAACGGCCTTGTGGATGACATCCTCCACCACTATCGGCAAGCCAGAGCCGTCTTCCTCAACCATGTCAGACAGGTCACCGTGCTCGCTGAACGGCAGCTGGAGCCCCAGCTTCTTGAGGACGGCGGCGACGCTGCTGTGGAAGGATAGCTTGAAGTTTGGCATCCGGAGCTCGCGGAGGGAGATTTGCTGCATCGGCAGGTGGTCGTGCAGGAACCCAGGCCGGGATGCCATCGTGTCCAGCAGCCACCACAGGCCGTCGTGGGCGTCCGGGAGGAAGATGCACATGGAGAACTCCGTGTGTTCGGTACGGTCGGAGCCGGAGTGCGCCCACGGAGCAGCAGCACGCTGGGATGGATAGGCATTGCCTGCCCACGGATCAGGCAGGCGGTAGCTGTTGCCAAATGCATCATAGCGGGGGAAATAGGGGTTAAGAGGGTAGCCAACGGGGAAAGGGGGAGGATATGGCCGTGGATAGGTGTAGGGAGAGAAGGGGTTGCCGAACGGAGGAGGAGAATAGTAACGTTGATGGAAGTATGATTGGGGTCTGATGGGAAAATAATTTGGAGACGGACCCCCAACCCCACGGTTCTATGCAGCACTAGGGCCGGGATGGATGTACGGAGCAGCACCAACACCATTGTGGTTGTAGGGATCAGAATCAGGACGGCCCAATGGAGGAGGATGTTGTGTGGTGCCCTCGTGATCTGGTGCCCCCATCTTGTACCGGAGTTTGAGTACCTTGAACCCGTGGTGCACAGCGACAAACTGCGACTCCCGGCTCTGCATGAAGGGCACGTCAACCTGGCCGCGGTCCAACCGGTGGAAGGGCTTGTGCGTGGTGTGCATCTCGGCTCGGGCATTGCCATGGGAACACCTCCAGGAGGCGCAATGATCATGTACTAGGAGAAAACAGGGCTTTGGTTCGGGCCAGCCCAGCCCATTAGTCCCGGTTCAGTCACAAACCGGGACCCATGGGGGCATACGTCCCGGTTCATGCGCCCAGGGGGCCGGCTAGGGCCTCGTGGGCATTGGTCCCGGTTCGTCTGGACCCATTTGTCCCGGTTCCTGGCACGAACAGGGACCAATGGGCCTCGCTCCTGGCCCACATCCATTGGTCCCGATTCGTGGCTTGAACCGGGACAGAAGGGGGGCTTTTAGTCCTGGTTCCACGCATGAACCGGGACCAATGAGGTGGCTATATATACCCCATCGCCGGCGAGCAGAGCACTCCACACTGCTCTGTTTTTTCTGGCCGGCGAGGGGAGAGCTTTGTGGTGCTCTAGCTCACCTCCTATGCACATGAGGTGTTTGATGAAATGTCCGAGCCACACTAGTTAAGTTTTCTCCTCTCGAAGCTTGACCTTCAAACTCCATTTTCCTCAAGATTTGTCTAGGTTTAGCGGTCCGTCACGTCCCATCCCTGTCTTCACCGCCGTCGGTCGCCCGCGCCGATCTCGTCGCCGGCATAACCGTGGTGAGCCTCTTGTTCTTATCTTCTTTCTGAAAGAAAAAAAATTCTTACTTGTATGATTTAGATAGATACTTTGTCTAATTTTCTTACTTTTATTATTGTTTGTTATTATATAGTGCGATGGTTTTGGTATCCGCCCCCGTCGGCCCTCGTCCTGTCTATGATTCGGATGTGGTATATATTATATTTTATAACTATTTGGTTCATTTATTGTTTATGACAATTATGCCGACCAACGAGACATAAATTTTTTTATCTAGGAGGTATGTGAACCGGAAATTCCAACCAACCCTATTGTCGAGAGGTTAAATTTAGTTGAAGAAGAAAACAATTACTTGAAAGAAAATTTGAAAAAAATTGAGGAGGAGAAGATGATATTGGAGTTGCATGTTGCGGATGTCATCGATGATCACAAGATCAAGATGGATGCAATGCGCTTCAAGATTAGAAAGTATAGAAAATATGTCATTCATACCGAGGCTTGGTATCATTATGCCGTTGGATCAATTGTTACCTTGGTTGCGATTATGATCGCATTTGTTGTCACATTGAAATATTTTACATAGTTTCAATGTATGGTTTAATTAGATGCTCTGGAGAGCTATATGCTGTTCAATGAGAACTATGTATGTACTTTGGTTTTAATGTGATGATGAACTTCTATTAATTTGGTCACTTATCTATTCATGATGTTTTGTAATGGTTTTTTACACACTTAATTATATATAATGCACGCAGATGAACCGGCAATGGATGTACGGTGACAGACGCACCTCCCAGTACATTAAGGGCGTGCATAATTTTCTCGAAGTGGCTGAGGCAAACAAGCAGAATGGTTTTATGTGTTGTCCATGCCCTATATGTGGGAATACGAAGTCTTACTCTGACCGGAAAATCCTTCACACCCACCTGCTTGAGAAGGGTTTCATGCCACACTATAATGTTTGGACCAGGCACGGAGAAATAGGGGTTATGATGGAAGACAGCGAAGAAGAAGAGGACGATGACAACTATGTGCCCCCTGAATACGGTGATGCTGCAACGGGGGAAGCTGAAGATCAAGAGGAACCAGACGATGTGCCCGATGATGATCTCCGCCGGGTCATTGTTGATGCAAGGAGACAGTGCGAAAGTGAAAAGGAGAAGCTGAAATTCGATCGCATGTTAGAGGATCACCAAAAAGGGTTGTACCCCAATTGCGAAGATGGCAACACAAAGCTCGGTACCGTACTGGAATTGCTGCAGTGGAAGGCAGAGAATGCTGTGCCTGACAAAGGATTTGAGAAGCTACTAAAAATATTGAAGAAGAAGCTTCCAAAGGATAACGAATTGCCCGACAGTACGTACGCAGCAAAGAAGGTCGTATGCCCTCTAGGATTGGAGGTGCAGATGATACATGCATGCCCTAATGACTGCATCCTGTACCGCGGTGCGTACGAGGATTTGAACGCATGCCTGGTATGCGGTGCATTGCGGTATAAGATCAGACGAGATGACCCTGGTGATGTTGACGGCGAGCCCCCCAGGAAGAGGGTTCCTGCGAAGGTGATGTGGTATGCTCCTATAATACCACGGTTGAAACGTCTGTTCAGAAACAAAGAGCATGCCAAGTTGATGCGATGGCACAGAGAGGACCGTAAGAAAGACGGGAAGTTGAGAGCACCCGCTGACGGGTCGCAGTGGAGAAAAATCGAGAGAAAGTACCGGGAGGAGTTTGCAGGTGACGCAAGGAACGTATGGTTTGGTTTAAGCGCGGATGGCATTAATCCTTTCGGGGAGCAGAGCAGCAATCACAGCACCTGGCCTGTGACTCTATGTATCTATAACCTTCCTCCTTGGCTGTGCATGAAGCGGAAGTTCATTATGATGCCAGTACTCATCCAAGGCCCTAAGCAACCCGGCAATGACATTGATGTGTACCTAAGGCCATTAGTTGAAGAACTTTTACAGCTGTGGAATGGAAATGGTGTACGTGTGTGGGCTGAGCACAGACAGGAGGAATTTGACCTGCATGCGTTGCTGTTTGTAACCATCAATGATTGGCCTGCTCTCAGTAACCTTTCATGACAGACAAACAAGGGATACCACGCATGCACGCACTGTTTAGCTGACACCGAAAGTATATACCTGGACAAATGCAGGAAGAATGTGTACCTGGGGCATCGTCGATTTCTTCCGACCAACCATCAATGTCGAAAGAAAGGCAAGCATTTCAAAGGCGAGGCATATCACCGGAAGAAGCCCGCCATGCGTACCGGTGATCACGTACTTGCTATGGTCAATGATTTACACGTAATCTTTGGAAAGGGTCCCGGCGGACTATCTGTTCCGAATGACGCTGAGGGACGCGCTCCCATGTGGAAGAAGAAATCTATATTTTGGGACCTACCCTACTGGAAAGACCTAGAGGTCCGCTCTTCAATCGATGTGATGCACTTGACAAAGAACCTTTGCGTGAACCTGCTAGGCTTCTTGGGCGTGTATGGAAAGACAAAAGATACACCGGACGCACGGGAGGACCTGCAACGTTGGCACGAAAAAGACGGCATGCCTCCAAAGCAGTATGAAGGTCCTGCCAGCTACGCTCTTACCAAAGAAGAGAAGGAAATCTTCTTTGAATGCCTGCTCAGTATGAAGGTTCCGTCTGGCTTCTCGTCGAATATAAAGGGAATAATAAATATCCCAGAGAAAAAGTTCCAGAACCTAAAGTCTCATGACTGCCACGTGATTATGATGCAACTGCTTCCGGTTGCATTGAGGGGGCTTCTACCGGAAAACGTTCGATTAGCCATTGTGAAGCTATGTGCATTCCTCAATGCAATCTCTCAGAAGGTGATCGATCCAGAAATCATACCAAGGCTAAGGAGTGATGTGGCGTAATGTCTTGTCAGTTTCGAGCTGGTGTTCCCACCATCCTTCTTCAATATCATGACGCACGTCCTAGTTCATCTAGTCGACGAGATTGTCGTTCTGGGCCCCGTATTTCTACACAATATGTTCCCCTTTGAGAGGTTCATGGGAGTCCTAAAGAAATATGTCCGTAACCGCGCTAGGCCAGAAGGAAGCATCTCCATGGGCCATCAAACAGAGGATGTCATTGGGTTTTGTGTTGACTTCATTCCTGACCTTAAGAAGATTGGTCTCCCTCAATCGCGGTATGAGGGGAGACTGATGTGACGCCCCCGGCCCGATCGTGCACTAATCATACACGCAAATGCACACGATCAAGCCTAAGGACTCACGGGAAGATATCACAACACAACTCTAAAACATAAATAAAGTCATATAAGCTTTATATTACAAGCCAGGGGCCTCGAGGGCTAGAATACATAAGCTTGCGAACAAGCGTCAACGGAAGCATCAGATATCTGAGTACAGATATGAAATAGAAACAGAAAGGCCTTTAGAAAGGCGGAGCAAAATAAAACACTACGATCGAAAGGCGAAGGCCTCCTGCCTGGGACCCTCCGATCCTACTCCTGGTCGTCAGTCAACTCATAGCAGAATCCATCCTCTGGGTAGTAGTAGTAGACGATCGACGGGGCATCTGTCTCAGGGGCTCCGTCACCTGGTCACGACAAACTGATATGGGGAGAAAAGGAAAACAAAGCAACCATGAGTACTCAGAAGTACTCAGCAAGCAAGGATCTACACTACATATGCAACATTTTCAAGGGGAGGCTGTATATGTGGACTGGGCTGCAGAAATGCCAGAATAGAGAGAAGGCCTAGTCCTATCGAAGACTAGCATCTTCAGCGGTCTTGCAGCAGTAGAAGAGAGTAGAACAGTACAATATAATGTAACAGTATCATTAAGTCTCAACCTCACCCAGAGATCCTTTTTCGACTCCCTGCGAGAAAGCAATCCCAGAGCCATACAGTCATCAACCTCGTCCGGAGATCCCTTCTCGACTCCCTGCGAGAAGCAATCCCAGAGCCATAGTATCCAAGTATCCAGTTCTAAAAATTGTATCAATCAGGATACAACTCCGAGTGTCCTTTACCGTAGGACAGGCTATCGATAGAAGTTTTCTTCCCTGCAGGGGTGTACCAACTTACCCAACACGCTCGATTAACTCCGGCCGGACACACTTTCCTGGGTCATGCCCGGCCTCGGCCAAACGACACATCGCAACCCTACCTACAGCTCAGCAGAGAGGTCCCCGCCGGTCTACATCCTAAGCGCAAGGGGGTCTTGGCCATCGCCCCTCGCCCTCCGGATCGTTGCGCACATGGCCCAAATCCAAGCACCACCGAAATGGCGCCAATCACTCCATGCCGCACTGCTGAACTGGACGTCTGACAGAGCTTTCGGCTGATGCATACGATGCAGAACGCCCATACTATGCCCACGTGATGGTTAGTGCTATCAGGCCAGAGGCCTGCTCGGATCAAATATCCAAATTGTTAGGACTAGGGCTTGCGGTAACGAGCAGAGACTCACGAAAGATGTGACCCCGTCGCCCCGTCTCGAGGACTTGCTGCAAGGGTTAAGAATGCCCGGCCGCGCCTCGTATTCACCACTCGGGCACCACACTGGCAACCCGCCTTCACATCACACGCGGGTACCCCTCAGGGTCGACCCGCCTTTCCAAGTAACAATAGTACATTCCAAGTATCCGTGTGTCCATAACATCAGGGGAATCCGAGGTATCACCCTCGTTGGATTCCTACTCGATGTGTCTGTCAAGGTGAACTCGGAGGAATCACCCTCGATGGGTTCACACTTGATGTGTTGCACGACAGCGTCGTTACCGGAAGTGGCGAAGGAGGAATCACCCTCGATGATCACGACCGAATAGCTACTTTACAGAGTTAACATCGGAAGTGCTACATGAGGTTTCACCCTCGGCACTCGATAGTAACGCTGCAGTGTCGGTACAACTAAGGGGGGTGATGTGCGGTGTCGGGTCCTGGTCTTCAATCCCGTTGATCGGGTCTTCTGACGATCCAGTGCGGCAGTCGGGATAAGTGGGGTCACTGATAGGTCTCTACCCAGCCTAAACTAAGCAGTTTAGGATATGCAGGTAATTATCAACAGCAGGCTACAATAAATAGGCTATGCATCAGAATAGGTAAAGCAGCAGCAGCAGCAATTCTAATGCAAGCATGGGAAATTAGAATGGGCGATATCGGGATGATCAAAGGGGGGGCTTGCCTGGTTGCTCGGCGGCAAGGGCAAGGTCGTCAACGGTGGCTTCGGTATCCGGAGCTGCGTCGGTCTCGGGGACGACGTCGGTGTCGGGGCTATCGAGAGAGAAAAGGGGGAGGAAACAGTATAAATATAGAGCAAACATGAGCAACGCAAAGTACGGCATGACAATATGCAGTGCTGGGTGTGTCCTAACGTATGGTTGCACGTCACCGAGGAAGGAGGAATCCATCCGGGAATGTTTTCCCGGTTCCGGACATTTGTCAGACAGATGACCGAAGAGGGACGGTCGCATGTTCGGATAGTTAGAGACGTGTGGCGGACGAACGGACCGCGTATTTGGATTCGTCTCGTCGTTCTGAGCAACTTTCATGTACAAAGTTTTTCGATCCGGGTTACGGATTATTTAATATGAATTTATAAAGATTTAAACAATTTCTGGAATTTAATTAATTATTTAAATTAACATTATCCGAAACAGTGTTATGCTGACGTCAGCATGACGTCAGGACCAGTGGGTCCCACATGTCATTCTCACATTAGGCTAATTAGGGTTTAATTATGTTAATTACAGTTTAATTAGACTAATTAATTAATTAGATTAATTAAACAGAATTAATTAAGTTAATTAGTTATTTTAGTTAATTAATTAATTGTTATTATTTATTTTTATTTTTTAAATCTTTTTCTCTTTTTTTTTACAGGGGGGCCGGGCACATAGGCCAGTGGCTCAACTGAGCCACTCGGGCGATGGGCGAGCGGGTACCAGCCGCGCTGGTGCGGGCGCCCGTCAGGGCGGACCCGGGCGACGGCGTGGCCACTGCGGGGCTAGCCGGCCGGCCGTTTCCGGTGACGGAAGCCGGCGCGGCAGGGCACGATGGGCAGCGGGCGGGGAGGCGGCCGCGCGGCGAGCAGTAGCAGCGGCGGGTGGTGGCAGCAGGAGGCGCGGTCGTGGGCGCACGGCAGGGGCTGCCGGCGACGACGGCAGGCGAACAGGGGGCCAGCGCGGGGCGGCCGGGCGCGGCCGGCAGCGGCGCTAGGGATGAGCTGCTGCGCGCGCGAGGCAGAGGCGCGACGGGGGCGCACCGCGGGCGCAGGGGAAGGCGACGGGTGGAGCGGGCGCACATGGCGGGTGCCGGGGCGCGGAGCAGAGGGCGGGGTGTGACGGACGGCGAGCAGCGACGCGATTGCGGTCTCGCACGGGCGTGGTGCAGGGGGAGGGGAAGGAGAGGGGGAGCTCACGGGAGGGGCCGTAGGGGACTGGGCAGCGGGGCGCGGGAGGAGGACGGGGACGACGACGTCGGAGATGGGGAGGCAGTTCCGGCGGAGCTTGGTCGAGGCGGCGTTCCGGGCGATGGCGACGTGGTCCACCGGCGCTGGTGACAGGGGCGAGCGGCGGCGCGGTGGATCGAGCCCCGGCGTCAGGAAGCCGGCCGACGACGGCGCTCGGGGCGACGATGCGCAGATCGGGGCGAGGGAGGAGTGGATCGGATCGGGGGGGGGGGAGAGTGGGGAACGTGGGGGTAGGTTAGGGTTACGGTGGGAGGGGGAGTGGGTTAGTAGGCAGGGGGTGGGCCGGCCTGGGGTTGGCCTGGTGGCCGTTGGGCCGGGAGAATTCTTTTGCTCTCCTCACTTTTCTGTTGATTTTATTTTTATTTATTTCTTCACATATCTCTGTTTAGTAAATTGTTAGGCCTCATATTGAATTTGTAAAACATGGCAAATGTTCCAACAAATACTAGGCATTACCTACCACTACCAAAAACTGGTTTGGAGACAATAGGAGTTCCCACAATTTTTATAATAAATGAAATGCATTATTCCTTACTGTTTTAATTATGTTAGTGCCACCTAATTATTTTATTATTTGTTGGTTACAATTTTAGAATTGTCTCTGATTTATTTGCTATTTAATGAACAATTTAGTTTCTATGTTGGACAACTTTTATTTTCCACTTTCATTTAAATTTGAATTTGAGGTTAGGAGTTGAAATGCAATATGATGTTAATGATGATCATGCACTGATAATCATGCTGACTTGGCATTATCAAAATGGGATTACTGTGGCTAACCACTGGGGGTGTTACAAATCTCCTCTACTAACAAGAATTCTCGTCCCGAGAATTAAGAGGTAGAAGGAAAAAGTTCGGGGTATTCCGCACGAAGATTATCCTCGCGTTGCCAAGTGGCTTCATCTTCGGAATGATTTGACCACTGCACTTTGAGGAACTTGGTAACCTTCTGACGGGTTCGACGTTCAGCTTTATCGAGGATGCGGATCGGATGCTCCTTATATGAAAGATCATCTTGCAATTCGAGCACCTCGTGATCCACAGCTCGGTGCGGAGATTCCTTGAAGCATTGACGAAGCTGCGACACGTGGAAGACGTCGTGGATATGAGAGAATCACGGCGGCAACTCCAATTTATATGCCACCTGTCCACGCCTAGCAATTATGCGGAAAGGACCAATGTAGCGTGGAGCTAGCTTGCCCTTGATTCCAAAACGGTGAGTGCCTCTCATCGGGGTGACTCGCAGATAAGCCTGATCACCAGGTTGATAAGTCAAACCCCATCGTTTGCGATCATAGTTGCTCTTCTGGCGGTCCTGAGCCGCCTTGAGATTTTCCCGGACAATACGAACTTGTTCTTCGGCTTGTTGAATAATATCCGGACCCACGAGCGGTCGTTCCCCAGTTTCTGACCAATTCAGAGGGGTTCGACACTTACGTCCATAGAGTACTTCGAAGGGGGCCATTTTCAAACTGGCTTGATAGCTGTTGTTATAGGAGAACTCGGCATACGGGAGAGATTCTTCCCACTTCTTACCGAACGATATAACACAAGCCCGAAGCATGTCTTCAAGCACTTGATTAACTCGTTCAACTTGGCCTTGGGATTGAGGGTGATAAGCTGAACTCCAGGTAATGTGAGTTCCCATAGTTGTTTGAAAACTTTCCCAGAATTTGGAAGTGAAAAGACCGCCACGGTCCAAACTGATCTCCTTCGGAATACCGTGGAGTGATACAATTCTGGAGATATACAACTCTGCTAACTGACTAGCAGTGATAGTTTCTTTGACAGGCAGAAAGTGTGCAACTTTAGAGAGCTGGTCGACGACGACAAGAATAGCATCGTGACCCTTCTGTGACCTGGGAAGTCCTGTAACGAAATCCATCTGAACCTTACCCCATTTCCATAGAGGAATAGGAAGTGGTTGCAGAATTCCAGCTGGTTTCTGATGTTCTGCTTTAACGCGATGACACACATCACATTCAGCAACATATCGAGCAATATCCTGCTTCATTTTAGACCACCAGTAACTTTGACGGAGATCACGGTACATCTTGGTGCTACCCGGATGAATAGACAGCGGGGTATCATGTGCCTCCTTCATGACTTTGTCAGTCATGAGTTCGAAGCGAGGTACCACAATGCGGTTTCTGAAATACAAGGTTCCATCTTCAGACAGCGAGAAATCCCTGTACTTTACAAGGTGAAGGTCTTTCTTCATCAGATCAACTTCAGCATCTTTAGCTTGCGCATCCTTAACAGCTATCTCAAGATCTGGTTGTATCACAAGGTTATTAAGAGATCCCTGTGGAACAATACGCAGATTTAGCTTGCATAGTTCTTCAAAAAGACGAGGTTGAGCTCGCCTAACCATGAGGTTGTCGCAATAGGACTTGCGGCTTAAGGCATCTGCCATCACGTTAGCCTTGCCAGGGGTATAGGAAATACCCAAATCATAGTCCGCAATGGCCTCCATCCATCTTTGCTGACGGAGGTTTAGAGAAGGTTGAGTGAACAAGTACTTCAGACTTTTATGATCCGTGTATATCTCGCAACGATTACCGAGGAGGTAATGTCGCCATAACTGTAGTGCATAGATGATAGAAGCTAGCTCTAGATCATGTACCGGATAATTCTCTTCATGTGGGCGCAACTGACGAGAGCCATAAGCAATCACTTTACGCTCTTGCATTAGGACACAGCCTAATCCTTCACGGGATGCATCACAATAAATCACAAAGTCTTTGCGGGTATCTGGAGGAGATAGTACTGGGGTATTGTAACGGATTGACATCTGCCCCAGTGGATAAAGAATGTACTCTGGATGTATCCCTGCTCGAACAGCTGGTAGCTGCGTCGCAGGGTGTGGTGGAAACAAACGATCCATCTGAAACAGAGGAAACTCATGATTGTCAAAAGACAAGGAGAAGTATAACCGATCTCGGAGAGAAAGGTTAAACAAAACAATGAAAAGGAAAATGATTATCAGACTAATCAGATCAATGTCAGGAAAATCGCACAGATATTCAGCTCTCCGGGTGGACGAGAATTACGAGATCCTAAGTGTCGGCGTTAGTAAACTTTAGTTAACCCGAAAGGAAGAGAGGTCAGAGTCCCAGAGTAAAGATGAGGAATAAAAGATACTAATACCACACAATTGGCGACGTGGGCCCGTAAGCCACACAGCCAAGTTAGTAAAATAGTTTTGGACCACTAGACTCAACTTCGGCCAAGGAGTTGGAAAGGGGGGTTCCTACAGTCAGTCGGCTCTCATACCAACTTGTGACGCCCCCGGCCCGATCATGCACTAATCATACACGCAAATGCACACGATCAAGCCTAAGGACTCACGGGAAGATATCACAACACAACTCTAAAACATAAATAAAGTCATACAAGCTTTATATTACAAGCCAGGGGCCTCGAGGGCTCGAATACATAAGCTTGCGAACAAGCGTCAGCGGAAGCATCAGATATCTGAGTACAGATATGAAATAGAAACAGAAAGGCCTTTAGAAAGGCGGAGCAAAATAAAACACTACGATCGAAAGGCGAAGGCCTCCTGCCTGGGACCCTCCGATCCTACTCCTGGTCGTCAGTCAACTCATAGCAGAATCCATCCTCTGGGTAGTAGTAGTAGACGATCGACGGGGCATCTGTCTCAGGGGCTCCGTCATCTGGTCACGACAAACTGATATGGGGAGAAAAGGAAAACAAAGCAACCGTGAGTACTCAGAAGTACTCAGCAAGCAAGGATCTACACTACATATGCAACATTTTCAAGGGGAGGCTGTATATGTGGACTGGGCTGCAGAAATGCCAGAATAGAGAGAAGGCCTAGTCCTATCGAAGACTAGCATCTGCAGCGGTCTTGCAGCAGTAGAAGAGAGTAGAACAGTACAATATAATGTAGCAGTATCATTAAGTCTCAACCTCACCCAGAGATCCTTTCTCGACTCCCTGCGAGAAAGCAATCCCAGAGCCATACAGTCATCAACCTCGTCCGGAGATCCCTTCTCGACTCCCTGCGAGAAGCAATCCCAGAGCCATAGTATCCAAGTATCCAGTTCTAAAAATTGTATCAATCAGGATACAACTCCGAGTGTCCTTTACCGTAGGACAGGCTATCGATAGAAGTTTTCTTCCCTGCAGGGGTGCACCAACTTACCCAACACGCTCGATTAACTCCGGCCGGACACACTTTCCTGGGTCATGCCCGGCCTCGGCCAAACGACACATCGCAACCCTACCTACAGCTCAGCAGAGAGGTCCCCGCCGGTCTACATCCTAAGCGCAAGGGGGTCTTGGCCATCGCCCCTCGCCCTCCGGATCGTTGCGCACATGGCCCAGATCCAAGCAGCACCGAAATGGCGCCAATCACTCCATGCCGCACTGCTGAACTGGACGTCTGACAGAGCTTTCGGCTGATGCATACGATGCAGAACGCCCATACTATGCCCACGTGATGGTTAGTGCTATCAGGCCAGAGGCCTGCTCGGATCAAATATCCAAATCGTTAGGACTAGGGCTTGCGGTAACGAGCAGAGACTCACGAAAGATGTGACCCCGTCGCCCCGTCTCGAGGACTTGCTGCAAGGGTTAAGAATGCCCGGCCGCGCCTCGTATTCACCACTCGGGCACCACACTGGCAACCCGCCTTCACATCACACGCGGGTACCCCTCAGGGTCGACCCGCCTTTCCAAGTAACAATAGTACATTCCAAGTATCCGTGTGTCCATAACATCAGGGGAATCCGAGGTATCACCCTCGTTGGATTCCTACTCGATGTGTCTGTCAAGGTGAACTCGGAGGAATCACCCTCGATGGGTTCACACTTGATGTGTTGCACGACAGCGTCGTTACCGGAAGTGGCGAAGGAGGAATCACCCTCGATGATCACGACCGAATAGCTACTTTACAGAGTTAACATCGGAAGTGCTACATGAGGTTTCACCCTCGGCACTCGATAGTAACGCTGCAGTGTCGGTACAACTAAGGGGGGTGATGTGCGGTGTCGGGTCCTGGTCTTCAATCCCGTTGATCGGGTCTTCTGACGATCCAGCGCCAGTCGGGATAAGTGGGGTCACTGATAGGTCTCTACCCTGCCTAAACTAAGCAGTTTAGGATATGCAGGTAATTATCAACAGCAGGCTACAATAAACAGGCTATGCATCAGAATAGGTAAAGCAGCAGCAGCAGCAGCAATTCTAATGCAAGCATGGGAAATTAGAAAGGGCGATATCGGGATGATCAAAGGGGGGGCTTGCCTGGTTGCTCGGCGGCAAGGGCAAGGTCGTCAACGGTGGCTTCGGTATCCGGAGCTGCGTCGGTCTCGGGGACGACGTCGGTCTCGGGGCTATCAAGAGAGAAAAGGGGGAGGAAACAGTATAAATATAGAGCAAACATGAGCAACGCAAAGTACGGCATGACAATATGCAGTGCTGGGTGTGTCCTAACGTATGGTTGCACGTCACCGAGGAAGGAGGAATCCATCCGGGAATGTTTTCCCGGTTCCGGACATTTGTCAGACAGATGACCGGAGAGGGACGGTTGCATGTTCGGATAGTTAGAGACGTGTGGCGGACGAACGGACAGCGTATTCGGATTCGTCTCGTCGTTCTGAGCAACTTTCATGTACAAAGTTTTTCGATCCGGGTTACGGATTATTTAATATGAATTTATAAAGATTTAAACAATTTCTGGAATTTAATTAATTATTTAAATTAACGTTATCCGAAACAGTGTTATGCTGACGTCAGCATGACGTCAGGACCAGTGGGTCCCACATGTCATTCTCACATTAGGCTAATTAGGGTTTAATTATGTTAATTACAGTTTAATTAGACTAATTAATTAATTAGATTAATTAAACAGAATTAATTAAGTTAATTAGTTATTTTAGTTAATTAATTAATTTTTATTATTTATTTTTATTTTTAAAATCTTTTTCTCTTTTTTTTTTACAGGGGGCCGGGCCCATAGGCCAGTGGCTCAACTGAGCCACTCGGGCGCTGGGCGAGCGGGTACCAGCCGCGCTGGTGCGGGCGCCCGTCAGGGCGGACCCGGGCGACGGCGTGGCCACTGCGGGGCTAGCCGGCCGGCCGTTTCCGGTGACGGAAGCCGACGCGGCAGGGCACGATGGGCAGCGGGCGGGGAGGCGGCCGCGCGGCGAGCAGTAGCAGCGGCGGGTGGTGGCAGCAGGAGGCGCGGTCGTGGGCGCACGGCAGGGGCTGCCGGCGACGACGGCAGGCGAACAGGGGGCCAGCGCGGGGCGGCCGGACGCGGCCGGCAGCGGCGCTGGGGATGAGCTGCTGCGCGCGCGAGGCAGAGGCGCGACGGGGGCACACCACGGGCGCAGTGGAAGGCGACGGGTGGAGCGGGCGCACATGGCGGGCGCCGGGGCGCGGAGCAGAGGGCGGGGTGTGACGGACGGCGAGCAGCGGCGCGGTTGCGGTCTCGCACGGGCGTGGTGCAGGGGGAGGGGAAGGAGAGGGGGAGCTCACGGGAGGGGCCGTAGGGGACTGGGCAGCGGGGCGCGGGGAGGAGGACGGGGACGACGACGTCGGAGATGGGGAGGCAGTCTGGCGGGGAGGCGTGGTCGAGGCGGCGTTTCGGGCGATGGCGACGTGGTCCAGCGGCGCTGGTGACAGGGGCGAGCGGCGGGCGCGGTGGATCGAGCCCCGGCGTCAGGAAGCCGGCCGACGACGGCGCTCGGGGCGACGATGCCCAGATCGGGGGGCGGAGGGAGGAGTGGATCGGATCGGGGGGAGAGTGGGGAACGTGGGGGTTGGTTAGGGTTACGATGGGAGGGGAGTGGGTTAGTAGGCAGGGGTGGGCCGCCTGGGTTGGCCTGGTGGCCCAGTTGGGCCGGGAGAATTCTTTTGCTCTCCTCTACTTTTACTTTTCTGTTGATTTTATTTTTATTTATTTCTTCACATATCTCTGTTTAGTAAATTGTTAGGCCTCATATTGAATTTGTAAAACATGGCAAATGTTCCAACAAATACTAGGCATTACCTACCACTACCAAAAACTGGTTTGGAGACAATAGGAGTTCCCACAATTTTTATAATAAATGAAATGCATTATTCCTTACTGTTTTAATTATGTTAGTGCCACCTAATTATTTTATTATTTGTTGGTTACAATTTTAGAATTGTCTCTGATTTATTTGCTATTTAATGAACAATTTAGTTTCTATGTTGGACAACTTTTATTTTCCACTTTCATTTAAATTTGAATTTGAGGTTAGGAGTTGAAATGCAATATGATGTTAATGATGATCATGCACTGATAATCATGCTGACTTGGCATTATCAAAATGGGATTACTGTGGCTAACCACTGGGGGTGTTACAACTGACTGAAAAAGGCACGCTAGGAGGGGACTCAATAATATGCAGGGACAGGCATTCTGGTCTCAAGCACACTACACAGTTCTATAGAACTCTACCTTGGTGACCCCGTATATCGATGAACACAAGAACATTCTGCGCTCCAAACACCCGGAGCAGTGTGACGACTGGATTACATGTGAACACATCAGGACTTTCGGCAGTTGGTTGGAAACACGTCTCAGAGGTGACAACACTGTTTCTGATGAGCTGTACTCGTTGTCCAGGGGACCATCTTCGACTGTATTGACTTACAAAGGATACGAGATAAATGGGAATACATTTTACACGATCGCCCAAGATCAAAAGAGCACCAACCAAAACAGCGGTGTCCGCTTTGATGCAGCAACCAAGAGGGGAAAGGACACATATTATGGTTACATAGTGGACATATGGGAACTTGACTACGGACATGATTTTAAGGTCCCTTTGTTTAAGTGCAAATGGGTCAATATGTCAGGAGGCGGGGTACAGGTAGACCCACAGTACGGAATGACAACAGTGGATCTGAACATTCTTGGCTACACAGACGAACCATTCGTCCTAGCCAATGATGTGGCACAGGTTTTCTATGTGAAGGACAAGTCTACCAAACCGAGAAAAAGAAAAGATAAGGAAGCGAATACATCATACGATGAGCCAAAGTGCCACATAGTTCTTTCAGAAAAAAAAATAGACATCGTGGGATTGGAGGGCAAGACAGACATGTCTGAAGATTATGGAAAGTTTTATGAAATTCCTCCCTTCAAAGTCAGGGCTGACCCAAGCACCCTGTTAAGAGATGAAGAATATCCATGGTTACGGCGCAATAAGCAAAGGACACAAGCGAAGAAAAAGTGAAAACTTTCTCTCCACAACTATTATGATGATGCGTTTGATCTAGAATATCACTGCAGTTACATGTGAAGAAATGAAATCCCTTTGTAACAGACGAGTTTCCGTATGAAACCCTGATACTTCGAAAGAGATTGTCCGTTTTGTATACGAACTGCATCCAGTTTTTGCCGTAACCCTCTCAACTTTTTAGCACATGCTATGTGGGTGAAATGATGATACCATGCCAATTTTCAACCTCTTCAGAGTTCATCTGAAGTGCTTTTCAATTTTAGGGTCATTTAGCTCAAAAAATCAGTAAATGCATGAAAAATAACAGATGAAGTCAGAAAGGGTTGAAAAATGATGATGTGGCTTTGAATGGTTCATTTTGAACACACAAAAAGTCTGGAGTTCAAATAAGTTTAAAAAAATGAAATCCCTTTGTAACAGATGAGTTTTTGTCCGAAACCTTGATACTTCGAAAGAGATTGTCCATTTTGTACACGAAGTGCATCCAGTTTTTGCCGTAACCCTCTCAACTTTTTAGCACATGCTATGTGGGTGAAATGATGATACCATGCCAATTTTCAACTCTCAGAGTTCATGTGAAGTGCTTTTCAATTTCAAGGTCATTTAGCTCAAAAAAATCAGTAAATGCATGAAAAATAACAGATGAAGTCAGAAAGGGTTGAAAATTGATGATGTGGCTTTGAATGGTTCATTTTGAACACACAAAAAGTCTAGAGTTCAAATAAGTTCAAAAAAATGAAATCCCTTTGTAACAGATGAGTTTTCGTCCGAAACCCTGATACTTCGAAAGAGATTGTCCATTTTGTACACGAAGTGCATCCAGTTTTTGCCGTAACCCTCTCAACTTTTATGAAACTCTAATAGCAAAAATAATAAACTAAAAGAATGAACTAGAAAACTTTAATGAAACTCTAATAGAAAAAAGAATGAACTAGAAAACTTTAATGAAACTCTAATAGCAAAAGGAATCAACTAAAATTTATGCAACTAAAATTATCAAAGTATTTTCTGCTCAAAACATTAAAAGCAAAAAGAATTTTCATAAAGAACTTTTTTGTTAGAAACTTTAATAGCAAAAGGAATTATCATAAAGATATTTTTTGTTAGAAACTAAAATAACAAAAACTGTTTTTGAATATAATGATAAACCACAGTAATATTAAATAGCAGGAAAAAGAATCACTCCAAAATCTATTTTTATAGTAAAGTTAATCACAAACTAGTGATTCACACAAATTTCAAAGAATTCAAATTTAAACTATTCAAATTAGAAAACTAATGGCACTAACAGCAAGTTTATAATTTTTATTACCTAAAAGCAAAAAGAATCACTGAAAAACAGTTTGTATTTTGTTGTAAGTAGAAACAAAATAAAATAAATAAAGCAAAAAAGAAAACAAAAAAAACTAGAAAAAAAATTAAAAAATGCCACCTACTGGGCCACCACGGCCTGAATACGACTAGAAACCCATCCATGGGCCAGGATTCAGGCCCGCAGAGGCCCAGCAGGCCCACGGCAAAGAGTAGCAGAGAAGGCCCGAAAGCCTGCAGTTGAGAGGAGCTCGAGAGGTCCGGCGCAGCAGCGCTTATAAACCACTCTCGAGCTCTCTCAACTAGCGAGGTGGGACTAAACATCCCACCGCACCGCGCCAGCGCAAGGCCTTTGGTCCCGGTTGGTAGCACCAACCGGGACGAAAGGGGCGGCATTGGTCCCGGTTGGTGGAACAAACCGGGACCAATGCCCCCCCTTTGGTCCCGGTTCGTGCCACCAACCGGGACCAAAGGTCTCTGTTTCCCGCCCATTGGGCTGCTGAAAAGAGACCTTTGGTCCCGGTTGGTGGCACGAACCGGGACCAAAGGGTGGCATTCGTCCCGGTTTGTGCCACGAACCGGGACCAATGCTTTGTGTATATAAGCAGGACTTACGAATTTTTCAGTTTTCATCGACCATTTGCCCCCCGACGACGCCGAGCTCATCGACGCCGCCAGGCTGCCCGTGCTCGCCGTCGCCGCCCCGAGGTCGCCATTGCCCCACGCCCCTGCCCTGCCCCGATGCCGACGCCGTGCGCCCCTGCCTCGACCTCGACGCCAACGCCGCCGCGCCCCTGCCCTGCCCCGACGCCCCGCCACGCCCCTACCCTGCCGTCAACGCTGCCGCACCAGTGCCCGCCGGCTAGGCCGGTACTCCCTCCTCCCTCCCACCCCTCTCCTCTGTCCTTCCTCCATGTATGTGATGATGGTGAAGTTGGTTCAGTGCAAAGTTTCAGCCATGTCCACAAGGTGTTTGATGAAATGCTAGGGCTTGCTTGGGAACTTTTTTTTATGTGAAACTTGGCAGGATGATGTCTCCTTGGATGTTAGTGAAGATGGTTAAGTTGGTTTGATAAAAGGAAAAACTTCTTAGTGCAAGTTTTATTAAAATTTAGTGCTGGACAGAAACTACATGAATTTTTTTGGTGGACTTGCTAGATGAAATTGGGGCTGCCCTTCTGGACTTAAGGGTTTAGTTGGAAGGACTACAAGATGTAAAAAATTCAGAATTTTTTTAGCAAGGAAAAATTGGGTTGTAGTTCAATGCCAAGATTGGACCAAAATTGATGTTTTTGTTCATAGCATTTTTTTGTCCATGTATGTATGTATGTATGGATGGATGGATATGGATGTATATACAAAATGTTCATACATGATGTTTTTTTTTGTTCATAGCAATTTTTTTTCCATGTATGTATGTTCATATATGCAAAAGTTACATTTAAGAAAAAATAAGAAAATGTATGTATGTTCATATGCAAAGAATATGCAAAAGTTAGAATTTTTATGTTCATAGAATTTTTATGATTTTTTTTGTTCATAGAATTTTCTTTGTCAATTTATGTATATGTTCATATTGTGTATGTATAGGAAAATTGTGCATGATCAAAGTCATTTATGTTAAAGTTTGCGATATACCCACTCCCCGATAACATTTTTTTTATATGATGAATTTTTTTTAATAGCCATATATATGTATGTGGCTATATGTATGTATGGATGTTCATAGAATTTTTTTATATGTATGTGGCTATATGTATGTCGTTGTCGATATAGCCCCTCCCCGACAACTTCGACATGAGGGGGGGGGGTCGATATACCCCCTCCCCGATAACATTTTTTTTCTAAGTTACTAAGGTAAAATGTTCACCCCCCTCTCGATATACCGGGCGACCAACTCTCGAGGCCACCCAAACCCTAGAAAAAAAGCGTTGTCGATCTCCTACCCCCTCCCGCCCCTACCCGACAAACTCTCGAGGCCACCCAAACCACTAGAAGATAACTCCGGTAACTTCGACATGAGGGGGGACGTCGATCAACCCCCTCTCGCCCGAACAAGTCTATGTATTATTTTATATCGCGGTGGACATATATCAAAGTTTGATCATATGTCAAAGTTTGAATTTTGACTTATGCAACATTTGATCATATATCAAAGTTTGATCATATGTCAAAGTTTGAATTTTGACATATGCAACATTTGATCATATGTCAAAGTTTGATCATATGTCAAAGTTTGAATTTGGACATATATAGATTTATCAAGAATGCCCCCATTATGGATGTGCACAAGTTGATCCAATTTTTTTCTGATCTCATCTATATATATATTCTTCTATATGTCACGTTGTCTGTCAAAGTATTGAAGAAATCCATGGCTTCATCATTAGTCGGAAGTAACAGGCGTATGATGCTACGAAGCTCTTCAAAGTTGTTTTGGAACAGAGTTCCGGATAGAATAATTCTCCTTTTGGTACGAATTTCAGCAAAGGCCTTCCAAATAGCGATATTCGGAAGGCTCTTGCTGAACTTTGTACCAAAAAGCGAATTATTCTATCGGGAACTCCGTTCCAAAACAACTTTGAAGAGCTTCGTACCATTATACGCCTGTCATTTCCGGCTAATGATGAAGTCATGGTTTTCTTGAATTCTTTGACACTAGACAACGTGACATATAGAAGGGTAGATGAGATCAGGAAAAATATGGACCATTTTCTGCACATCCAGAATGGCGTCATTTTGTTAAATCCCTTGTCGGTCCGGACGTCGGACATTCATGAGAGAGGCGGTCCGACCCAAACCCTAGAAGCGTTGTCGAGGCCACCCCAAACCCTAGAAGCGTTGCCTAGGCCACCCCAAACCCTAGAAGCGTTGTCGAGGCCACCCCAAACCGTAGAAGCGTCGAGCTAGCTAGGTCTACGTTTGCACTAATATATCCATCTGTCATGTTTGTATATTAATTGCCATGTTGTAATATTTGCAGAAACTATGGAGCACCGAGACATCGAAGCAGAACAGTTGTTGGGGGACAAAATCCTCGGCGGAGGTGATGTCTTGTCGTTTCTCAACGACACCGATGGTCTGGAAGGAGAGGGAGCAGGCTCCGGTGATCGAACAATGGAGGTGGAAGGACATGATTATGATGGCTCCGGTGACGGAATGCCGGTGGAAGAAGGAGACCGTGATGACTGCTCCGGTGAGCGAACGGAGGAAGGAGATGTTGCAAAATCCGGCGAGGTATATATATTAATTAAGCCTGTGCTGACTAGCTAATTGATGCATTAATTGTTTTGGTATGTACACATATTAACTCTCTTCTTTCTTCTTTTCTAGCCCTCCGGATCGAGCCAAACTTCGGTAACGAGACGAGGCCCGAAGAAAAGGTTGCGCCAGGATGAAAGGTTCACGATCACAGCAATCAAGGGCGATGGCCAACCGATTGAACCCAGCCGGACCAAGGAAGCATTTTCTGCTCAGTGCGGGGTTCTTGTTAGGGACATGATCCCGATCAGCATCCACCAATGGAATAAGCCTAAGAGCGAAGACCCTCAAGTGTCTTTTGTCAACGATAGATAGAAAGATCATCTTTGGACCGCGCTGAAGGCAAATTTCACCCTACCGCCAGAGGAGGATCCGGATAAGCCAGTTATAGAGCCATTGGTCAAGGCTCATGCTCTTAAGAAGATGGCAGATCTATTCAGGAGGTGGAAGAATGAGTTGAAATCAATGTTTGTCGACAAAGGGAAGACTCCAGAATTCACCGGCCGATTTGAGAAGATAAGAGATCACTGGCCCGCATTTGTGGCCCACAAGACATCGGAGAAGAGTAAGAAGATGTCAGCGACAAACAAGAAAAATGCTGCAAAGAAGGAGTATCACCATCGCACGGGGTCAGGTGGCTACCTCAAAGCCCGACCGTTGTGGGACAAGGCTGAGAAGGACCTGCTTGATAAAGGGGTCGAACCAGAGACATTGAACTGGCCAGACCGTTCAAGGACTTGGTTCTTCGGGGTTGGGGGAACCTTGGACCCTGAAACAGGGAAGTGTCGTTGGACGAAGGAGCAACTTGAAATACCCGTCAAGAAGCTTCAGAAGTATATCGCCGCAGCGCAGCAAGGGACGTTCGTTCCCGACAGAGAGAACGACGAGCTCACACAGGCCCTCGGGAATCCTGAGCACCCAGGACGAACACGAGGCACGGCAGGCTCCGTTGCGTGGAAGGAAGGGTTTCCCAGTGCAGGCGGTTACAAAACCCGGGAGAGGAGGAGGAAAGTGGAGCAGACCGAACTGCAGAAGCTGAATGCAAGGGTACGAGCGCTAGAGGAACAAGCACTAGTTCAGAGGCAGCGACCTGCCGAAGCTACCCCAGAAGCTACCCCGCCATCTCAGCGGAGAAACAGCGTGGCTTCCACCGAGCTCCTTCAGCAGCCTCACTTCACGGCTCCCAGCTACCCCGTGGATGCTATCACGGATGCTCAAGATTGCCGCCTTATGGCGCAATGGCAGCACCTCAAAGTCAAGGCGGCTGTCGGCTCTGTTGCACCTCCTCAACCCGGCGCAACTTTTCACTGCCTTCCGATTCCAGAAGGCTATGCTGTTGTGATGGTCGATGAAATAATGGAGGGATTTGAGGAGATCGAGCTTGACCACCCTAGCGGTGAAGGGGAGACTCAGGTGGGTCTTGCTCTGAAGACTCCATATCTATGGCGGAAGGAGCTCACCAACCTTCCGAACTGGACGCCTCCACCTCCTCCTCCGGCGAGTCAGGGCACTCTGCCTCCTCCTCTGCCTCCTCCTCTGGCGAGTGATCAGGGCACTCCACCTCCTTCTCCGGCTGCTCTGGCGCGTGGCGGCACTGCGCCTCCTTCTCCAGCTGCTTCAGCGCGTGGCGGCACTCCGCCTCCTTCTCCGCCTGCGCCGGCGCGTCCGAGCAGCCCGCCTCCTTCTCCGCCTCGTCAACAACAGCGGAAGACAGCCGCCGCCGCTCCGGCTGCTCCGGCGCGTCGTAGCACTCCGCCTCCTTCTCCGCCTCGTAAGCAACGAAGGAAGACAGTCGCAGCCGCTCCGGCTGCTCGGCCGGCGTCTAGCAGTACAGCCAGAGGCGGTAGGCAATACAAATTCGGTCCATCTATCAAGCCTCTAGATAGATTACCATACGAGATGATCGAGGAGGAAACGAGGAGATCTGTCAAGCCCAAGTGAAGGACTTTTTTGCAAAGAAAAATCCACCTCCGGAGGAGAAGATGGATCCGGTGAAATTGAAGCGCACTTTGAAGAACCTGAAGCGACCACCACCGCCTCCGCCGGATGACAACCATGTCCGCGCTCTGAAAAAGGCAGTGGAAGGAGCGCGTCGGTCGGGAACTACTTCAAGTGACAAAAGGTTACAACAACGAAGAAGAGGGAAAAAAAATTGAACAGCTCGGCGAACAGGCAAACCAATCGTGCCCCCCGCTCAAGGTGTCTAGAGATATCGTCACAAATCTGCCGGGGATGCTGCCCGGTACCAATCCTGGTGATTACCTGCCCGACGATGCACATTTTGATACAATGGAGGTGGACGAACACAAATACCAGTACGGGAAGCCTCTCGTCAGACCTGGTGATCCTCCTCTAACAACGATGATGCGAAGATTCCATAAGTGGTACATGGACACCTGCAAGTCCGAGAAGGATATTTTGACGCTGAGAGTTAAAGAGGAGCATGACCTCGTTGGAATTGGTCTGTTGTCTGTTCCATTTGAGGAGTTCTTCCAGTTTTTCAATCAAAAGGACCTCGATAAAATAATCATCACTTGCTACTGTCTATAAGTACTATACTTCTGTAATTAAGTCTCTATATATAGCTCAGCTCTTTCATTGCATGTATATATAATTATCCTCACTATATTATGTAGATTGAAGATCGTCGAATGCAGAAATGCACAAATCTATGATATTGGGTTCATTAACACAAATCTCATAGATGAATGGACGGTTACATATGATGCGAAAGAAACCGAGGCCAACTTGCTACAATCGTTGCTTAAAAATCAAAACAAAGATAAAATACTCTTTCCTTACAACTTCAAGTGAGTGTTACTGTCTTCTGCATATTCGGTTTCCCTTATTACTCGAGGTTATAGTAATGTAATTGATGAGTTATGCATGCGTGCGCAGCTTCCACTTTATTCTCCTAGAGATTAAGCTTGAGCAGGGACTAGTAACCGTCTTAGACTCAAGACGAAAAGATCCCAAGGAGTATGCGGCCATGACTGAAATGCTCCAGAAGTAAGTTCAATCGATCATTATCGCACCATATCGGCAACTTTGGTCATTTCCTAATATCAAGTAATTATTTTCTTTGTCTCGCAGGGTTTGGAAAGTGTTCACCACAGAAGCTCCGGGACTGCCGGGGGAGCTGCGATTTACACACCCGAAAGTAAGTACTACTAGCTAGTTCCGCGCATCTCCCATTGATTCTAGCTAGTTTCATCAATACCATTTATAATGCTTGATTATCAGTTTGATTGACCTTTATTTCTCGTAAAGTGGTTGTGGCAGGAAGGCGGGAATAATTTTTGTGGATACTACATTTGCGAGTACATCTACAATGCGACGACCTCTAAACGGGGCTACTCTGAAAAACAATATGAAGTGCGTAAGTAATAATATTCACAATTTTATTTTATTACCATCATTTGTGTTGAGTTTCATTCATATATATGTATTGACCCCCTTCTTCAAATTAGATTTGGCAGATGCAGGATGAACTCCTACCACAAGATCGCATAAAAGCAATTCAAGAGGAATTGGCGGGATTCTTTCTTGACCACGTCATCAATCCAGCCGGAGAATACCATGTGGAACTTGACATCAAATGTTAGGGATTGTAAGAGATCTTATATTGTATATATGTAGCTAGTAGCGTCGGATAGATATACGAAAACTTGTTGTTCGACCAATCTCTCGGAGAAGGAGGAGGTCGATCACTTCTCTCTGTATATGTTCATGACGATCTTGTGTACGTATGGTTTTCTTCATTTTGCTTACTAGCTAGTGTGTCGAGTCCTCTCTATACGTATAGTACGTAGCGTCGACCAAGCACGGAGATAAGAGAGGACACTTCTCTCTAGCTATTAGCTAGCTAACACAATATATGAACCCCTAATTAACCCTACAAAACCCTCAAACCCACCCCCCACCCCCCCCCTTTCAAAAAAAAAAAAACCCCAGCTCCTGAGCAGCTGACACATGGATGATCTTTGGTCCCGGTTGGTGTTACCAACCGGGACTAAAGGCCCTCCTCTCTGGGCTCGCCGCAGCGGCCACGTGGAGCCACATCTGTCCCGGTTCGTATAAGAACCGGGACTAAAGGTGTTGGGCTTTAGTCCCGACCCTTAGTCCCGGTTCCCGAACCGGGACAAATGGGCCTTATGAACCGGGACAAATGGGTATTTTTCTACTAGTGATGGTGAGAGCCGCGGCTCCTCGTTGACCTCGATCACAGCCTTATGGATGACGTCACGAACCACCAAAGGCTAGCTGGTGCCGTCGTCCTCCACCATGTCCGACAGGTCAGAACCCATGCCGAAAGGCAGAACGAGCCCCAGCTGTTTGAGGATCTCAACCATTTTGCTCGTGAAATCAAGTTTGAACCTGGGAACGCCGAAGTCGCCGACCTTTACGGGGATCGCCGGCAGGTGATCGTGCACAAAGCCCCGACGGGAGGTTATCACATCGACGAGGCTCCGCAGGCCGTCGTGCACCTCAGGCAGGAAGATGCACATGGAGTACTGCGTGCCCGCCGCCCACCCATACGGTTGATACCCTCGTTGTGAGGACATCTTGTACCGCAGCTTGAGCACCTTGAACCTGTCGTGCACGGCGATGAAGTGGCGGTCGGGGTTGTACATGAAGGGCGCGTCGACGGCGGTTCCGTCGAGCCGACGGAACGGCCTGTCCCTGGTCTCCCTATCGTCGAAATGCAGGTTCCACTTGCCTTTGAAGTATATGGCGTTGGCGAGCACGACGTCGGCCGAGTCAATGGTTTCTGCAGAGACGACGTCCTTGATGAGGTTTCTGGTGACCTCGGCGACCTACTCATTGATGTGTTGCACCGCCCCCGCCGCGTTCACCCTGATATCCAAGGTGTCGGCCTCCGCTCTGTACGTGCCGACGATGGCCTCGCGGTAAGCCGGCTTCAGCGGCCGCCTTTTGTCGTTCCACACGCCGCCCGCGGATGCGACGCTCGGCCTGCCGGATCCCGACAGGTCCTGGAGCGCGTCGTCCGCCATGCGCAAGAGGGACTCCTCGAGCTCCTCCCGGGAGCGCGTGCCGAGGAGGCGGAGGATCTCGTCTAGGGTGTCCCCCCGGGCGGCGGGCGCCAGGAGCGCGACGGCGGCGTAGATGGACAGCGGCGAGAAGACGAGGTTGGTGCTAGGGTTTGCATCGGCCAGGCGCTTGGTCAGGCGGGCGGCGAGGTCGGCATTTCCTAAACGGCGCCCTCAGCGCCCGTTTATTCGATTTGTGCAAAAGGGCGCACACTGCAACCCCACACTGGGCCGGACCATGTTACGGTTTTTTTCCTTCCGTAAATCCTTTCAAAAAAACAGCGCCGACGGGGACCTGTTGGAAATCGATCAACCGCAGCAACCAACCGGCCATCATTTCACTTGCTGCTAATAACATTCCTTTAATCTCCTTTATGGTTCTTAAAAGAACCTGTATTGTTTTTTTCCAGTTTTTTGTTTTGGCCGGGTTTCTTCTGTCTTTTTTCCTTTTCTTTTCCTTTTTCTCTTATTTTTCAAAATTCATGAACTTTTTTCATCGTTTAACGTGTGAAAACTTGATGAAATTTTTTCAATTTTATGAACCTTTTTTTCAAATTTGATGTATATTTCCTTTAAAATTGATGAACTTTTCCAAATTCGATGAACATTTTTCAAATATGATGCACTTTTTTTCAAATTTGATGGATATTTTTTCCAAATTTTATGAACTTTGATAAAAAAAATTGTAAACTTTTTTTATTTGATGAACTTTTTTTCAAAATCGGTGAACTTTTTCAAAATTTGATGAAATATTTTCAAGTCCGTGAACTTTTCTCAAGATTTGTGAACTATTTTTCAAAGTTGATGAACTTTTTTCAAATTTGAATAACATTTTCTCAAAAATCATGAACTTTTTTAAAAAGTTTGATGAACTTTGTAAAAATCTGTGAACTTTTTTCAAAATTTGATGAAGTTTTTCTCAGAATCATTCTTTTTTTTTGTAATTCATGATATTTTTTTGAAATATTTTTGAATAATTGAAAAATCAAAGCACAATAGTAAACGGTACATCTGCAATCAATTGCGTGGCTATAAATGTTCTTAAACAATTCGCCCTTGAATTGGTCACTAGCATGTAGTTAGGTGAGGTGGTTAGCCATTCTTAAGCTTGTTGTCGCGGCGCGAGTTCAATCCACGAGGAGACGCATTTTTCGAGAATATTTTTCGCGTCAATTAAAATTTTGCTGGGCCGGCCCAGCACCATCGCCTTCGGGCGCCAGTAAGTGGAACGGGCGCTGAGAGCGCCCGGTTAGGAGCTCCCGGCGAGGTCCGCCAGGGCAAAGCCGGACTGCCACGACTTGTTGCTCGTCCAGGCCATCATCATCCCGGTCGTGGGATCCATCAAAGTCGCACACACAAGAGAACTAGCCATCATCATCCCGGTCGTGGGATCCATCAAAGTCGCACACACAAGAGATAGTTCGTGGAGACTTCTTTGCCTGATATCGATCTCGTACTTATATGCTACTCCGCCGGTCAGCACTAAGGCGGTAATTGGCGCATGCCCAGTTGGGCTAGCCCATAAAAACACCCACGATCGCTAACCAGTACCAGTTTGGGGAAAAACCATCTCCCCTTTTTTTTATGGATTAAAAAACAGACTTTTAAATAATGTTCGGGGATTAAAAGAAATCATGTTTTTCTAAATCAGCAATTTGAAAACTTTTGTGGATTTAAAAAATATGATGAATTTGAAAAAAATTCAATTTTTTTATGAGTTTGCAAAAAAAAAGTCCACGGATTTTGTTAAAAAAGTTCACAAATTTGAAAAAAAATGTAGATTTCGATAATTTTCATGGATTTAAGGATTCAATAAAAATTCATGTATTTGAAAAAATGTTCACGGGTATAAAAAGGTTCAGGATATGAAAAAAATCACACATTTGGAAAACGTTCATGAATTGGAATAAGTTAAATATTTGGAAAATTTCATGAATTTAAAAAAATCTTCATGGATTTAAAAATGATCACAATGTACCACCGAAAACAAAAGGAGAAAATAAAATGATAAATAAGAATAAATTTTTTTTAAATAGCCTAAAGAAAAACCGACATAACAAACACAGAAAAATCGGCCGAAAAACAAAAAGAAAACCGGCTAGAAGCATCTGGAAACTTCAGCAAACTAGAGGCATCATGGGCCGGCCCATGTGAAATGCGCATGGGCGCCAGCTACGGATAACAAAGTAAGCGGTGCGATGTCTCAAAAAAAAGTAAGCGGTGCATAGAGCTGAATAGGATTCACATTCGTTCATTTTGTTTTGTTTTACCGACAAGGGTTGGTGTCATGCGATGTCTAGTGGGCCACTTTTCCATTTTTCCTTTCTTTTTATGTAATTTTATCTAGCGAACGTTAGATTTCTCGCAATGCCCAGCGAACGCATTTGTTACCGTTTGATCTGCTGGTATGAATCGCGACGCAAGGCTGGTGCCACGTCAGGTTTTCCGAATCGTTCGCTCTAACTAGGTTGTTGGTGAACCTCTTTTTATTCTCCCCAATGCTGGTGCCATGTGGCAAAATTTCGTGTTTTGACCCTTTTGCTAACAAATTCAGGATCTGACCCCTGTTTGAAAAAATTTCGGGATCTGACCCTTTTCTTACCACCAGGCACCTTGGCGGTAGGGTTGGACACCCTACCGCCAAAAAGTTCTAACTTTCCAACACAGAGCGTGCCCAGGGCCTACCGCCAGACCCCTTGGCGGTAGGGTATAACAGCCTACCGCCAAAGGGCTTGGCGGTCGACCGAAAAAAGGGTCAGATCCCGAAAAAATTTCAAACAGGGGTCAGATCCTGAATTTGTTAGAAAAAAGGGTCAAAACACGAAATTTTGCCGTGCCATGTCAGTTTTTCCGAATCGTTCGCTCCAACTAGGTTGCTGGTGAATTCCCCCTCTTTTTATTCTCCCCACAAAAAATATGACGAAGGTGCGCAAGGGGTGGAGCTCGAACTCGCGACCTCATGAAGGAATGACGTGCGTGCTTACCACTTGGTCCGGAAGCCGATTCGTGAAGACATGTGGTAAAACTTGCTATATGTATTTTCAAGCTAAAATGTCTGGATTCAATTTTTCGTTTTGAAAATTTTGACCAAAAGAAATCCTGAAAAATTTCCATCCTCAATGAAAGACCAAAAATTCCTAATTATTTCCATGTGCCATTTCAAATCCCAAAAGTTGCCATCTTTTTGGAGAACACACTTTTAAATTTTGACAAGTTTTTTAGATGAAAATTTTATTGTAGGTAGCATGACAATTTCATTTATTTAGACCATGGCATTATTTTGAACTAGTCCATGACAATTTTTATTGTAGGTAGCATCACAATTTCATTTACTTAGACCATGGCATTTTTTCAATTATCCATGTTAATTTTTATTAATTACACCATGTTAGTTCTTTTGTAGGGCCATGGCAATATAATTATTTAGATCATGTTGGTTTGTAGGTAGTATGATAAAAACATTTATTTACACAATGGCAATTTTATTAATTAGACCATGGCAATTTCTGCAGTTAGACCATGGCAATTTTATTATTTACCCCATGGCAATTTTTGTGGTTAGACCATGACAATTTTATTATCTACGCCATGACAATTTTATTAATTAGACCATGATAATTTTCCAGTTAGACCATGAAAATTTTATTATTTACAACGTGGCAATTTTAACAATTAGACCATGGCTATTTCATTATTTACGCCATGACAATTTTATTTTACGTAGTATGGAAACTTAAATTTTTAGACTATGGAATTTTCAATTTTGAATTGTAGGTAGCACTTTCAATTTTGCCATATGACTTTTTTTTGCCAACGAGGTAATAAAAAGTACAACCAGATCGATGGACCACCTAGCGAAGTCTACAAGAACTGAAGCGAGCCGAAGGCGCACCGTTGTCATCGTCCCTCCCTCACTGAAGCCAGACAAACCTCGTTGTAGTAAACAGGCCTAAAGACAGACGCACCAGAGTAGCAACCATAGTCAATGAAGAGAGATATAGATCGAAAAGATCAAACCTGTAACCATACGAATGAAGACGAACAAAAACTGGATACAAATATATCAATCAAAGACTAGCACCGACCGAATTCCGTGAGATCCGATGAACACACACCTCCACACGTTCTTTGACGACGCTATTCGCACCATCGGGACAGACATCAGACATGGAAGAAATTATTCCTACTGAGGGACATCGCCACCGCCACACAGCCCCAACCAAGACGCTGAACCTAAAAATGAGAACAGGGTCCCTCCAGCCGGACGAGGGGCCAAGATCCTCGCAGCTCCACGACCCAAAGGCCATCGGAGATGGGGCCACTATTTTTTACTTTAACAGACGTCTATGCTAAATTGCATGGCAAATTTTTTTATGTTTTTAATATGGCAACTTTCTTAATACCTTTAACCTTCAAAATGGCCAAAAACTATCATCATATAGAAGTTTTTTTTTATCCCAAATTATTAATATGATCATTTTATCTACATCATGACAATTTTTTTTACATTTTTCTACTTTTTACTGTGTAAAATGGAATGGTGTTGGGCCGAGAAGTCTAACAAAGAGTCTGCCTGGCGTGGGGTTCGCAAAGGAAATGTTTCCCAGCGAAGCAAAACGTTTGAACCAGAACATAATGTGGGTACGACGGCAGCTGTGTGTCAGGACCGGGATGGCGCTTATTTGGCTCTTCCATGTTGGTCATTCAGGGTATGATCGATCTTCCTACACTAGAGGCACTTGCATGTAGGGAGGGTCTTTCTTTGGTGCAAGATCTTGGAATAATACATCTCCAAGTTGCTTTGGACTATAAGCAGGTGGTATCATCATATACATCAAAGAGCTATAGGGGACTACAACATTATCATCAGAGTTTAGACACTTCTCATTTTTTTTGCCTCATTTCGAAACTCGAGGTGCTAATTATGAAGCTCACAGGCTAGGGTTATTTTGAGAAACACATGTAATTTATTCATGCTCATAACAATTACAGGTACACTGATTTGGATCTAAAATCGAAGAAAATACAAAGTAACTCCTATGACTAAGAATTACAATGAAATCTTTTGGAAACATCATCTTCGCTGTATCAATCTCTACTAGAAGAAATACTCAAAAAACTCCGGTAAAAAGGCTGCAATTGAACTGGAGCAACGATGTTGTCACTCTTTCACCCGCATGAACATTACCAATAATTGTTTTTGAAAAAGCCTTGAGTCACCCATCCAAAAAGATGAAAAGCCTTGATCGATGAACGTACTAGGGCTGGGGATGATCCCCTAGAAGTGCAAGACATTGGATCACAATATATTCACCATGATGTCGATGAAAGATTTCAACTTCACAAAGAATCAAACCAATAAAAGAAAATTTGACACCACAACATAAACTCATCAGATCCGATTTTGATCTGCGAGGACATGAAACTCTCTAATCTCATGACACCGCCAAAAAAATAAGAGTAAATTTATTCTCATAAAATACGATAATCACTAGACGATGATGAAGAACATAGGACTCTTGAAGATGCGAGATCCCCCACCTCTCAGCGCTATGATGGCAGCCGGAGGCGAGGGGACTAAAAATTCCCTTGCGCGTGCAGCCGCGGCGGCAGCAAGCTAACGAAACCCTTGTAGCTGAACAAAGGTATATACTTGTTCACAAGCTAGGTAGGTACGGTGTTTCTCGTTGGAGACGGATACTCTTCATGACCCAATTGTAATTCCTCAAAACATTTTACCAAAGCAATAAAAGCAACTCCAACGCGCCGATCCAAACGAACGATAATTTTTTGTTTTTTGTTCGTTTGGGTCGGTCTGGCGGACACCCAAGTCCGCTTTTGCGTTTGGGTCGGCGCTTGCGCCCAACGCCGGCTTGACCCATTTTTGAGGTGAAGCGAAAAAAATATAACACAAATATTTTAAAAATAGAAAAACATTAATGCCGGCCATAAAGGCCGGGGAGAGTCCACGAGTCCACATTACATTAAGTAAAAGCATTAAATTAAACTAAAAACTAGGAGGCACGCTGCCCTAGGCGTCCTCATCGTCGTCGGTGCCGGTGAGGTCGACGAGCATCGGCGCCGGGCCAGCCCATGGGAACGCCGTCTCCCAGGCTGCAGCGACGTCGTCCGTCGGTGGCTGTACCGCCACTGGCTGGGCTGCGCCACCACGGGCACGACGCTCCTCCTCCTCCTCCGCCTCGGCGTCGCGCTCCAGCTGCTCGAGCAGCTCGCCCTTGCGGCACTCCTCCGCGAGCCTGCGCTGCCGCCATTGTTCCAGGTACATCTGCTCCTGGGCCGACGTCGCCCCAAACCAGACGGCCGGCGCACTGACCCACTGGCGGACGTACCCGTCCCAAGTGTAGCGCTCAGACTTGACGACAGGGGTCGGCGCCGGCACGGGGGACGGCGGAGCCAGCGGCAGGACGACGCAGTCGCCGGCAGCGGAGAGCGCCATGGCCTCCGCCAGCCACGCCTGGTATGCCGCCTCCTCCTCCTCCTCCTTGCACCGCTCGTCCTCCTCGCTTTCGCGGAGGACAGCCGCCAGCGCCGCCTGGTAGGCAGCCTCCGCCTCCTGGTCCTCGTCGCGCACGACGAGGGGCAGCGGTGTGCTAGCGTCCACGTCGCGGACGCCGCTCCGGCGCTGCTCTTCGTGCTCCAACGCGAACCAGACCTCCCGCTCGGGAGAGTCTGCCGCGTAGGCCGGGTTGAGGTGCTGCTCCGGCGTGAGCTGCTGCCGCCGGGGTCGCACCTCCTCCGCTTGAGCCCGAGCCGACCGCGGCACCGCCGGCACTAGGATCCAAGTGCCAGTCGTGTGTGGCAATGTGATGTCGGGATATGGGAGGGGGACACGGTGCTCCCAGTGCCACTTCGCCTGGTGCACTGGGACGATAATGCTGTGGCGGGGGGAGCGCGCGCAGGGGCGGCGGGGGGCGTTACCCTTGTTCTTGTCGGAGAAGCCCATGGGTGGCTAGGGTTGTCGCCGGCGGGGGAGCAGAGGGTGGCTAGATGGGGACGCGGGGGGGGGGGGGGAGGAAGAGGATGCCCCCCCACATGCTCGGATTAAAAAGGGACGTCCCACCGTTGTTGACGCTTGGGCTCGTGGTCGTCCCGCGTCATTAATAAAGACGCCCCGGACTTCCTAGGCGTGAAAGTCTTACTAACACCCTTCGGACACTTCCTTTCTCTTTAAGTTGTTGTTTTATTCACCTTTCATCATATGACAGGCGTTCTTCTGGATCCCTCTCTTATCAGTCTAATGCATAGTAAACTCCTTTACTAATAGTTTGCAAACAAACATTGCTTTGGATATCTCATATCTTTTAGCCTTTGTCTGTCTCTGAAAATAATTTTCAGATTCCATGAATATCACATAACTATCCAAACTTTCGAAGTTTGGGTCTCATGGAAACAAACATATTGCGCTTGACTGAAATGGAATTCTAGCTTTTGGATCAACGGACGAGAGTCACATGATCCATAGCATAAGCGAGAGAATACCGAAAGTATGCAATAGGACAAAGTCCTTCTCGGCACTCTTGAGGACAATCCTCACATTACGTTACCAACCGTAAAGTTTTAACCAGATATTTAACAGCTATTCAATTTTAATAGGGAAGGTGGAAATGCGAGCCATTATTCTACAACTATTATGCAAATCACACTTAGACAGTGTTCAAAATTAATTGCACTGAGAATTAAAAAAATTAATTCTACAGTGCGCTCCCACTCAAATCAATATCTCTCATAATTGATTGTGAGTGATTCAAGATCCGCATTTCAATTCAACGCCATTGATGGTAGCATCACTGATGACGAAAATCTCAATCGGTAGGCAAACTTGCCAATCACATCTCTATGTGACTCTTGTTCATCTTTCGATGCGTGTGTTCCGAGCTCATGACTTTCATGCCTGAACGTCAAGACAACCAAGTGATCTCGCTGCGAGGTCTCAACTCACCCGCCTCACACATCGCTAATCGTTCGTACCCATGTTAGCATGTGATACCCCGAAAAGTTAGGTGACGTGACGGTGCTACACTTGGGAGAACATTAACTACTTGATATTTTTGTGAGAGATCACCCTAATAAAAGCGACTACCGCGCAATCAAGAAGGGTGCAACATAAGGGATAAACATCTCAGGCAATTCATAATAGCATGATATGGTATAGCCCTTTCTGACGGAGAAGTCTTGTATTCCTTCGTCTTCGGCATTCACGTCGGTGATCACCTTCACGAAGATTGCCACCACCTTGTCGATGCAGCAGATAATATTGCTATCTCTATAGCAAATAAAATAATGCATTACACAAGGTTGACACACAGGTCATTTAAAGTGCAATCATATGGCTCCAGCCATCATGCCGAATCATGACACGCAGGTCATGTTAATCAATTTACATTATATAGTCATCTCATACATAATCAAATTATTATGAGCACCGCTATACCACATCACATGCACATGTAAACCCTCCTGCAAAACCAAGTTAGACGCCTCTAATTGGTTCATGCAAAAAAAAAGGTTTTTCGTGGCTTCTAAGGTTTCGAAACAAACCGAAGCTACCAACGTCCATCATCAAGTATGATAATTCAAGTCGCTAGATTAACTTTCCAGGGTGTATGAAAACCGAGATAATAAAATCTCGAGCCCCATACTAAACTTCGTCATACGCATGACCCCCGTGCAGATCATATCTGCATTGCCCTTTTGTCTGCGAAATTTCATCTTTCCTTTTAACTACGGTGGAATTCAATGAACTGTTAGCACTTCGTTGATCAATCAGGATCGCGGATTGCCAGAACTTTGAAACTCCACCATGCTGTTATCAAGATCAGAAATATGCAAATTCCAGGGAAGCAACAAGAATATCGGGTAACAGATTTCATCTGCTACCCGCACAAATAATTTTCAGTAATAGAACTCATCTACTACCTAATTATATTGTGCAACACCCATACATCACTATGTATTCTAGATCGCAACCTGCATCTACGCATAGCACGGCTCTTGATGCCACTGTTGGGGAACGCAGTAGAAAAAAAAAAATTCCGACCTACGCACCAGCCCAGGACCACTATGGAGACTGCATACAAGGTTTGATCATTTTCGTTACCGACTCGTAGCGCAGCGGAAGTAGAGTCGATGACGATCGTCGGTGCAGATCCCCGCAGCTAGGATTTACAACCTCCCAACCGCGAGGATGTACTCCCTCATCCGCCACTCGGACAGCCCTCCGGGAGGCGGTCGGACAGTCCCCCGGACGGTGTCGTGGACAGCCCTTCGGGAGGACTCACAGAACTCGGACCGTCACTCGGACAGCCCTTCGGGAGGACACTCGAACAGCCCCTCGGGCAAAAGGACGAAACTACGACCTCTCTACGGGGTTGCACACATACGGTGCCATCTATCCGGCAGGGCTTCGCCGTCCAGAACTAGTTCCCACCGGAACCCAGACAGCCTTTCGGCACTACGAAACTATTTCGTGGGAGGGAGAGAGAATGCCAAATCATGCATGGCTTGTGTGAGAGAGTTGGAGTGGAGTTGGAGAGCACCTCTCCTCCTCCTTATATAGTGGTGGAAGGGGTGGAGGGGGCTGAAAATTCAGCCCACTAAACATGGGGAAAACATGTTCCCACAAAACAAGGAGAACATGTTCCCACCAAACAAGGGAAAAACATGTTCCCTTGTCCATGGTGTTCCCCCATGGGGCCCCACCTTCCTCCCAACACTCTCCACCATTTGTGGGGGCTGCCCCCCACCATGGGGGGCCCCCCCCCAACATTTTGTCCAGCCACAAGGGGGCTGCTCCCAAAGGGGGCCCCCCCAAAAACAGCCCAAAAACAGCCCCCACGATCCGTGGGATCTTGTCCCCTCACGCTGGGACAAGATGTTTTCCGCGACTATTATTTCTGAAAAATTCCAGAAGGTCCCAGAACATTTCCGGCACCCTCTAAAATTATCTGGACGCGCTCTGGAACATTTCCAGTATGGTGGTTTAATTTAAAACCATCTTTGTTTACCCGGTAAACAACTCCGGCAGCTCCCAAACTTTTTTTTTTCGGTTTTTTCTCCAGAAAAATTCCAGAAATTACCAGACCAATCTGGCAACCTCCAAAACATTCCCGGTGCTTGCCGAAATCTTTTTGGATCAATGGTTTTATCCGAAACAACTTTTCGGTTTTACCGAAACTTTTTCAGTGTTCTCTCTCCGGAACTCTTCCGTTGTCTCCGAAACTTTTCGGTGATTTTCTCTCAGACTCCCTGTCTAGTATTCAGCAGATAGATGACCCTTAAGCGTGTGACCCTATAGGTTCGGTGAAGTATAGACATGACACGGAACACCTTCCGATCAATGATCAACATCGGAGCCGTGGACACCCATATTGACCCCTATACCCACACGAATGAATATTCGAGTGAACCTCCAGTTGCCGTGTGCTATTCCCGTTGCTTCACGATATGTTACAAATACCCGAGGTTAGACATGTAGGCATTTCCGTGGATCAACAACTTGTCCACTATGCCAGTTACCTCGTTACCGGTATTGTTCTCTTTTCTCGTTACCGTGTTCCGGCATCCCTGTGATCAAATCACAAAGTGTCTGGCCAGACGATGATGGATACCGTAACACCGAGAGGGCTCAGAGATATCTCTCCATCGTCGGAGGAGCAAATCCCAATCTCGAGCTATCAAGTTACTTGACACACTTTTCCATGAACCCGTAAGCCGCCGTAATAGCCACCCATTTACGGATGACGTTTAACAAACCCCAAAGTTCATGAAGCAAGTATGAAGAAACTCGACACTCTCATGGTCTAAGGAATTTTGCAAACATTAACCATCTCTGTGTTATTAACCATTAATATGTGACGAATGTAACTCATAGCATAACATCAATTTGGGTCGATTCAACACAAATGTTCTTCTAACCCTGTGCCCTCAAAATTGCTGGCATAGACATGCCCATGATCAGGAAAACAGAACCATCATGCAATACTTGAGCTAGTCTTAGAGGCCAGACTAGGAATACATATTACCGTTTATTATTCCACACGTGCATATGAGTCTTCCTCCAAGCCTCGTTTTATTTGCAGACTCGAGAACCATAGCAGTTATAGCATGGAACATAAACCTAATTATGAACAGGGAGATAATCAATAACATTTATTATTGCCTCTAGGGCATATCTCCTACAGACTCCCACTTGCACTAGAGTCAATAATCTAGTTAATGCTAATGCACTTTACACCTGTGGCACACCGGTGTAAATATGCTTCGCTTGTGGTATAGCCTGAATGTTCAACGGATCTGACGACTTCAGCTCCGTGTGTATCTTTGCATATCCTCGCGTTTTCACGCTTTCACAAAAGTCATATTTTGTGTGGACTTGGCTTGATATGTATGCGAATCACAGGTCGAACCTGGATTACTCAGACTGAGTTATGGAGCAACTACTTGCAGTAGTGTCCCATTGACAAAAGCCATCTTGGAACCATACTAAGTTCATGAATGAACTATATGATTCAACATCTTCTTTGTCGCTTTAAAAGCGGCAACATACTTTGCCTCTGTTATAGAATTCGCCACAGTAACTTGTTTGAACAAATTCCAACTAACTGTGCCACCATATTGTGTGTTACACAAAACCGTCAATTTAAATCGAAAATTGCATGGAGAAATGATGAAGACGGTATCGATGTAACCTTTTACAACGAACTCTTCATGATCTCTACTTGCGAGAAAACTTGTCATCAGTGCTACTATAGTACTCAATGACCCTTTTTCACTGTTGTCCCTTGATCAATACTTTTGATCACTTTGGTATCTATACTCGCAACAACTTTGGGAGTATTGGACATATCTGGTTGTTATACATACCATGGAATACATGATTAATCCAAACACAAGAGTGTGTGGAATCCCCATCATGTATTTTGCTCATCAGTGTTTTTGGGACACCGAGTCTTGCAAAAACTCTTTCCATGTGACTTCGGCAAGAATCACTCCTTGGCGTTTTAAATGCTAAAAAGTTTTAGCATCTTGTCAATATGTATTTATTGCTTAGCCCCATTAGGTAAATCTATCTTCATAGATCATCATGCCTAATATTAAGGCTATTTAGCCCAAGCACTTCATCGAAAAACTATTTTCAAATGAAGTCCTAATTCGTGTCAAGAATTTTATTTCCAATTAACAATGTGTCATGCACACAAGGTTTTTAGAAATGTTATTAGGCTCCCACTTACTTTCTTGAATTACAAGCATCTTCGTTATCCATTGATGAAGTCAAAACACCTTTGACCATTTCATCAAAACACAAAGATTCCAACTCCACTTTGCTCTCTTCTTTCCATCGCTGGAACTCTGAAGTTTGCACCCTTTCTAGCATCCTCTGGATTGACAAAATACCTTGGACTGTAACACATGCAGGTCCTTGGTTTCATTTCCATCAGATGGAAATCCTTTTGTCATCCATTGTTTTATATCTCATGATATGAAATATGTATTAATTGCTAGTTCAACCCGAACCGAATTTAAGCATCGCTACGATGAAGCAACCTCATCGTAGTCAACTCCTTGAACTTGTATATTGCAACAAGTCGAGCTTTATGGATAAAACATTTTTATTCATATCAGTTATAGTTCCATAAATATTCGTCAGACTCTAAGTCTTCCGAAAGGTGTATCAAGGTTTTAATCTTGAATCACTTATATGGAAACTATCTCGGATTGTATTGGCATTTAGCCAATTCCGGAGTTAGGGCCCATCAACGCTTCCTTGTGTATCGTAGGTATACTGTTGTCTAACAACAATATCTCGTTTGCGCACCTGAGAGGTTTGCACGAGCCTTGCCTACGTGGTTCAGCTGCAAGTTTGACCAAAGTCCATACATTTTATTGTAGAGACTTCCGTATCAGTCGCAGTAGGAAACTCCGGAATTACTTCCAAGGTCTCTTTCCTTTGATCTGATGGCGAAGATACTGTTTATCTCGTCGAGTTGCACTATTCTCCCACTCACCTTTTTCAAAGAACCATTTTCTTCAAAAAGCATACCATTTTGTGGCAAAAACTTTTGCCTCGGTATAGTGGTGGGGGAATACCCAATGACTTGGGATAACCTACAAAGTAGCACTTGTCTGATTTGGAATAGGTTTGTAACCTTTTACACAAGCCCCATATTCCAAATGTTAAGAAAAGATATAACATGGTTGGGCGTACCATACCATGGTGTCATTTCAACAGACCTGATGGAGCTCTTTTCAGTGTAAAAGCCGCAGTCTCTAAAGCATCACCTTTTAAAAGGGATAATGGCAAATTTATTTATGTCATCTTTGATCTTACCATGTCATAAATGGTTCGATTACATCTTCACGGACTTTCCACTTGCAGTGGTGTTCCGGGAGGTGCAAGTTATGAAACCCCTTTCACAACTCATCAGACATTCGCTAAACTTGTAACGCAAATATTTCTTTCTGCAATCGAATTGTAGAAACATAATTTTCTTGTTACAATAACTTCTACTTCATATTTGAAAACCTTTCGAATGATTTCAAAAGATCCAGACTTACGTCTCATCAAGTAAATATCCACATATCTACTTGAGTCATTTCTGAAGATAGATAAATCCACTAATTGCAACAACCTTTATCGGACTACACACATCAAATGTATGATCACCAATAAGTTTGTTGTCCGTTCCTTATGGCCTGTGAACGGTATTCCAGTCACTTCTCTTTTCGGAGGAAAGTTGCAAGTGTCAGATGATTCAAAATCAAACGACTTCAAAATCCATCATAATGGAATTTATCCATGCGGGTTTCTCCAATGTGACCAAATGCAGTGCCACACTTGTGTGGTATTCTTTTAGTCTTGCGACATTTAGCGTCAGTGTTATGGATGTATCATATTACCATCAATATTCATAACATACATCCCATCTAGGATGGAAGCTTGGCCCTTCATGTTATTCATAATACTGAACAACAGTTGTTGTTTTTATGAACAACTCTTTTGCAACAAACATTGTGCAATGGGCTAGAGTGTATGGAACTCTAAAATGAATTATGAAAGTAAACCCAGAGGTAAATTATTATCAATATTCATAACATACATCTCATTCATAATGAAAGTATGGCCCTTATGTTATTCATAACATCGAACATCAAAAGTTCTCTTATAAACAACCTTCTTGCAAGATACCTTATGCAATGGGCTAGAGTTTGTGAAACTCCAAACAAATTATAAAAATAAATACAGACGGTAATACACCGATGGAAGGTATAGTAACATTTACTATGTTCCCCGTGTATACCTAAAACTCATTTCTGGCTAGTCTTTCAGGCCATAGTAGTTCTTACATCGAGTTGCAACAGAAAGCAATCGAGCGGGTATCTTTGTGATTAACTCACAGTACCCAAGAATCAGTGATTAACAATTTAATCATAATTCCCAAGGACTATATCTTTGACCAGCCTTCTATACATAAAAAACTTGTATGACATTCATACATGAGCTGGATATTCCAGTCTCCTTTCTTTCTGCCTTTATACTTCTAACAGTTTAACTTTCAGTATTTCTCCTACTCTCAGAAAAAGCACCGAACTTAAGAGTGGCGTTAGCCCCGGACTTCCTAGGCGTGAAAGTCTTACTAACACCCTTCGGACACTTCCTTTCTCTTTAAGTTGTTGTTTTATTCACCTTTCATCATATGACAGGCGTTCTTCTGGATCCCTCTCTTATCAGTCTAATGCATAGTAAACTCCTTTACTAATAGTTTGCAAACAAACATTGCTTTGGATATCTCATATCTTTTAGCCTTTGTCTGTCTCTGAAAATAATTTTCAGATTCCATGAATATCACATAACTATCCAAACTTTCGAAGTTTGGGTCTCATGGAAACAAACATATTGCGCTTGACTGAAATGGAATTCTAGCTTTTGGATCAACGGACGAGAGTCACATGATCCATAGCATAAGTGAGAGAATACCGAAAGTATGCGATAGGACAAAGTCCTTCTCGGCACTCTTGAGGACAATCCTCACATTACGTTACCAACCGTAAAGTTTTAACCAGATATTTAACAGCTATTCAATTTTAATAGGGAAGGTGGAAATGCGAGCCATTATTCTACAACTATTATGCAAAACACACTTAGACAGTGTTCAAAATTAATTGCACTGAGAATTAAACAAGTTAATTCAACAGTGCGCTCCCACTCAAATCAATATCTCTCATAATTGATTGTGAGTGATTCAAGATCCGCATTTCAATTCAACGCCATTGATGGTAGCATCACTGATGACGAAAATCTCAATCGGTAGGCAAACTTGCCAATCACATCTCTATGTGACTCTTGTTCATCTTTCGATGCGTGTGTTCCGAGCTCATGACTTTCATGCCTGAACGTCAAGACAACCAAGTGATCTCGCTGCGAGGTCTCAACTCACCCGCATCACACATCCCTAATCGTTCGTACCCATGTTAGCATGTGATACCCCGAAAAGTTAGGTGCCGTGACGGTGCTACACTTGGGAGAACACTAACTACTTGATATTTTTGTGAGAGATCACCCTAATAAAAGCGACTACCGCGCAATCAAGAAGGGTGCAACATAAGGGATAAACATCTCAGGCAATTCATAATAGCATGATATGGTATAGCCCTTTCTGACGGAGACCCGCTGCCCGGACTTCGGGGCCTAGGCACGCACGTGTCGACACCGGCGATGGTGCCGCAAGCGAGCATGGTGGTGCTAGATTCCGAGGAGACATTGTAGGACGGAAAGTGACAGTGAGGCTGCCAGCGACGCCAGAGGAGCCGATTGCCGTGTACGCCGGCTTGCCCCGTGCCGTGTACGGCCGCTGTTGCCGCATTGGAGAGCCTCTCGGTGCTGCGTTCGACAGTCCGCTCGGCCCGTCTGGTCGATGATGTTGCCCATTCTCGGCCTCTTCATTTGCACGACGAGCGCATGAGGTAGGACCAACAGAGTGCAAGGTCAGACGCGCGCCAGAAGGACGCAGTCTCGAGAGTACAGCAACGCTAAAATCGCAGCCGACGGCGGAGGTGGGGATCACAGGGACGGGAGCTTGCAGGGGGCGTCCGAAATGGCCCGTGGCGAGGGGAAATCGGTATAGTAGTAATTGGCGGCGACCGCTGCTGAGGATTGGATCGCCGCAGTCTTCGACGTAATGGCAGCGGTGTCATAGGAGGACGATGGGGGGCGGGAGAGGGGGTGGAGGAGACGGTGAGGAGAGGTGCGGAGGAGGGAGAGGTGGGTGGTGGCTGCTGCGGTAGATGAGGAGCATTGAGACATCGAGGAACCGACCCGCATGTTTGAAACCGTACTTTGTGGTGCGTTGGCCGTGTCGAGACAGGAAAGGAGCGAAAAGGAGGGGGATCGTGGTTGTGGTGAGCTCCCGCGGTAGAGGAGGCACCAGGATTGGGGAGGAGGCCGCCGGACAGCAGTTAAGCGGCCATCACAGCAGACGAAGTTCAAATGGCTGGCTGGAGGAAGATGCATGTGGATGGGTCGATTGGTCTGAGGGAGAGATGAGATTGGCGGGTGTCTTTTTGCTAAAGTGCCAGAGTCATGTCAGATTGTGTTAGATGCTGATCGGAATGGTCGAAATCGAAATGGCTAGATGGCAGACAAACATCTACTTTTATGGTAAAGAAGTGAAAGTATTCTTTCATCCTTTTTATTTTTCTTTTTGCAAGCATCATTGTGGTGAGGAGGGAAAGATCTCGACACATATAATTCAGGGATGCGAGGGAGCATAAGTTATTATTGGTGACTCACCCTTAAGGTGATATGTTGGGAGGCGAAACTAGAAGCCACAGCTTCATATGTGGTACGGTTTTGTGAAACTGTTTATCATGATTGCTATTGAGTGTTAGCAATCAATATAAGGTAATGGATGGTTGAGATGTAGACTTGCCAAACGGCTCCGATACGTGACCCTTCCTGAAAATATGATGAATGTAGTTGAAAAGTGACTGGGAGAAGAGAACATAGTTGGTGGTGTTCAATAGGTTTTGCTTTATACTTCAATAATTGTGATGAATTTTACTTGTTCATGAGAAGTTATTGATAAAAGTGTGTATAAAGTTTGATGTTTTAAAGTTCTTTGCTGTTTAAATAATAAGGAGTAGATGCTTCTATATCAGTATTTTGTTTTTATCCGACCACCTCTCTCTTCTAAGCATGTGGGGCATGTTTTTCGATTTCGGTTTTTCGCTGAGGGACAAGCTAGGGCTAAGATTGGGGGGAGTTGATACGTCCATTTTGCTCATTGTGTTTCCTATTGTTATTATAATGTGTTTATGCCATTAATATGCTTTATGGAGTAATTCTAATGCATTTTCTCTCATTAATATGCAAGGTGTAACAACAAAGGAGGACGAGAATGCCGGCCAAGCGGGAATTCTGGACTGAAAAAAGCACGCAGGAGTACCTATTCTGCACGATTCCAAATGAGCTGAAAAATTTACGGAGAATTATTTTGGATAATAAACATACTGGTGGAGCAAATAAAATACCGGAGGGGGGCCACCGGTGAGCACAAGACACCAGGGCGCGCCTGGCCCCCCAAGGGGCGCTCTGGTGGGTTGTGCCCTCCTGCCCCTCCCCGGTGCCCCATCTTATGCGTAAAGTCATTTTGACCTAGAAAAAATAAGGGGGGACATCGGGACGAAGCGCCGCCACTCGGGCGGAAACTTGGGCAGGAGCACTTTGCCTCCGGGGGAGCGATTCAGCGGGTGGAACTTCCCTCCCAGAGGGGGGACGGGAAATCAGGCTCACCGTCATCACCAACAACCTCTATATTGGGGAGGGCAATCTCCATCACACGTCAACAGACCACTCCTCTCAAACCCTAGTTCATCTCTTGTGTTCAATTTTGTACCGAAACCTAGGATTGGTACCTTGGGTGATGGTAGTGTTGATGCATCTGTAAGTGATTACTATGATCGTTTATTTGGGGAAGATATATGTTCAGATCATGATGTATTTAATACCCTTCTGACTTGAGCATGTTTCAATTTGTGGTAGTAGTTACTTTTGTTCTTGAGGTCAATGGGAGAAGAAGTATTTGAAGTAATCATGTGAAGCTTGCTATGTGTTAGAATTTTGAGCTATGTTTTTGTGATTCCCTTAGTGGTGTTCATGGAACGTCGACTACAGGCACTTCCACCAATTTGGGCCTAGGGAATGCATTGTGGAAGTAGTTATAGAGATGGTGTTGCTAGAGTGACAGAAGCTGAAACCCTATTTAGCGCTTTATTCGTAAGGGACCGATTTGATCCAAAGTTTAATCTATGAATTAGATTGTTCTTAATACTTTTTCTCGTAGTGCGGAGCTTGCGAGGGGGGGTTGGGTTAATCAGAAGTAGGAGGTTTGTTCAAGTAAGAACAGACATAAGTTACCAGTCTACCCACATATCAAATTATCAAAGTAGCGAACACGAATTCAAACCAACATGATTGAAGTGATATGGTGAATTCCCGGTACCTCAGACCGCTTGCTTATCATAAGAGACCGTTTTGTGGCCTGTCTTGCCACTAAAGGATTGGTGATACCTATGCTGCAACTTTATTTACCGTTACCCTTACTGTCGTACAAATTAGCTTACTATTAAATACTTGTTACCGACTATTTCAGTACTTGCAGAAAAATACCTTTGCCGGAAAATACTTGTCATTTCCTTATGTCCTTCTTGGGTTCACTTCGGAATTATCGAAAGGGACTACGATTGATCTTTTATACTTGTGGGTCATCAACCGAGCAGTCTGCGATGAATCACTGCCTTATCACAGCAACGGAAAAAGGACAAAACTTTGATAAAATGAAAACGAACAAAGCGCACCACAAACATATGAAGTGTTAACGGATCACGCCAAAGGTCAACCAGTAGGATTAGACGGAGATCAAATTCTTGTCCTTAACATGGAACAAGGAAATTTCCTAGTCGAGGGGGATTGCCTGACACGATTCAATGTTTTACCAGGAATAAATTAAGCTCGTAGAAGATTAGATTAGAAGAGTATTGACAATTAAAATTTATCAATCGTTAACAACATTGGATCTTGCCATTGAGTATCACAATCACTGAAAGGATGTTGGGAAGACCCTGCATGAAAAAAGATGTTGGAACAGCACCTGATACATTTCAATTCAAGCACATTTAAGGTGACCACGATATGTGCTCGGAGAGATTAAAAAAGAAGAGTAAGGTAAAAATTTGGATTATTATCGCAAAATTTAAAAATTATCTTTGGCATATATTATCCAAAACTACACTTTTGGTATGACCTGGAAAACGCACATGTGCTTGATGGACCGGAGCCTCCTATTCTCGAACCATAAGGTGGAAAGCGAGCTAACGCACACCCTCGCTCCACCAACAAAGCAAATTTGGGGTCAGCCACCATCTTCCTTTTTAAAGTTTTGGTTTTTTGATTCATTAAAATGTTCAGGATTTCTAACACGTGCCAAAAAAATTAAAACTCGAATTTTAAAAACAAAAACAAAAAAAAGTTTCATCAACTTTTAAAATGTTCACAAAAAATTAAATTGTTCCTGATTTTAAAACAAAAATCATGAATTTAAAAACATGCCCAAAGATTTCTAAAACTATCACAATTTAAAAAATATCTGATTAATTTGCAATGAGTACCAAGAAAATATTCACATTTAAAAAACTTTCTGAATGTAAAAAAATGTTCATGAATTCAATATTATGAGAATCTATAAAAAAATATTTGCCCTTTCAAAACTGTTTGCAAATTTTAGAAAACACTAATGAATTCCAAAAAAATGTTCACATGAATTTTCAAATTTTACAAAATTTGAAACATGGTTTGTTCGATTCAAAAAATCTTCATCAATTTTAAAATGTTCCCAATTGAGGCAAAAACTTTCATTCATGTCAAAATGTGCCGAATTTTCTAAAGAATATTCTTGAGTTAAAAAAAATTCATTAATTTCCAAAACTGCTGCATTTTTTAAAAAATATTATGAATTTTAGAAATGTCTGATGAATTTGAAAAGGTTTACAAAATTCAAACAAATGTTCGTGGATTCAAAAAATCTGAGCAAAATTTAAAAAATTGTTTCCAAGTTTTAGAAATGTTCAACCCGATTTCACAAAATTATTCCTGAATTCGAAAAGGTGCACGAAGTTCAAAAAATTAATTTCCGAATTATCAAAAATGTTCCACGAATTTCAAAATTATTCTGAATAAAAGGTTCTCAATATTAGAAAAACGTACGAAAACCAATCATGAAATGGAAATGATGGATAACAATAGAAAACATAGAACAGACAGAATGTGCGGGCTCATGACCTCAGGTGGGGGGTGCGCATTTGGTGGGTATCCCTTGACCCATGCAGGGGAATGTTGTTCCCGTTGGTGATGAAATTTTGGAATTGGGATGTTGTAGATGCTTAATATAGTTATGGATAATCATGCAGAATATGGGTCGTTTTGTGATAAGGTGTCCCCCAAAAGGTCTGTTATTACTTTTGAGCAATACAGCAACACACAAATCAAATTTAGGGAGGACTATTTGCACATGCTAGTATATTCACTTCACTAGTTTATACCAATAGTTTCATTTTTTTTTTGTTTTTTGAAACCAAGAACCTGAGAAGCAGCGGCCCGGCAATCAAAGATTTAGGATGTTCATCATTTGCGTTGCAAGGAAAAAGATTTTTTTACTTTTTTTTTTTAGGTTGTTATTACTTGGACGACATCAAAAATTTTGTGTCTTTATCCACCTCTGCACAATCATGGTTCTTTATTTGACACTCTCCTTTCGGTGGCCACAGGACATCGGTGATGAATATTCCCAATACCAACGAGTATAGATGGGCATGCAAATTTCTTACCTGACGTGCCAGACGATGAAAACAGTTCGGAGGGCATGGGGGCAATACATGCTGACGAGCCTGGTATCAGCATGCGTGGATGCAGAAGGCAAAAAAAGATAAGATGCAGACATCTGGATCACATAAAACCCACTAGAGGATGAAAACTAAAACGCACTATGAGTCTGTGCAATCAGTTGTTCATGCAAGCTCATATTCAGTCCGCAACAGGAAATTGTTGCCCACAATTGTGTTAGACAATTCTGCAATAATGCCAAGGAAATCCAACAAAAGAACGCGGGGCACAAAGGAAAGTTACTAGGACAAAGGGGAGAACATACTGCCAGGTAGCAACAAAATAGTTCTTGTCATAATTGTTCTTTCTAAGAAAAGTGCATCTTCAGTTGAGGACAGCAGTGTAGTGTTATAAAGTGTGAACATTCTGCAGTGATTGGCCCAGAAATCCGGCAAATGAACAAGTTACAAGACTACAAATTACAAAGCTATGGAGAAAGAACAAGATGTACTCAAAGATTTCAGTTGCTGCGTTAAATACAGAACAGGGGAAAAAGGTGAGCTGACATTATGTACTACCACAAAACCTAGGAACCACACTGCCAAAAGATGGCAGCACCCAAGCTAAACCGTGCAAGGGGGGGGGCCATGCGTACATATCAGATGGCTAACAGTAATCATCCAGAAGATACAACTAGAGTAACCAGTTTCTTGCCAGTACAAGCCAAGCATAACCAAAGATTCAGAAACAGGAGAGCAGGAGAGAAAAAAAGGAACCCTTTCGTAGCAATGGGTACCATAGGTATCAACCATCCAGTTTATCGGCCACCCACCCCCCCCCCCCTCATGCGATATGTAAGGGCCAGTTTAAGAATCTAGGGATGGACGTTGAGGTGTAGCTGAGAGGAAGCTGGATGCTCGTGGAAGGACGGTCGGCAACAAGGCAAACTGCCTTGGCATGCTTCACAAAATCGTGGGCTTTCAATTTATTTGTGCCCCGTTCTGATTGATTCTCAATACATGCCAGTCCAAATGGTCTACGACTTTCCTTTCTGAATTTTTCCCTGAAACAGGTGAAAGCAACTTCAGTGCCCCGTGTACTTCAGCACTTCAAGCGTGCAAGGGAATATCAGCCACTCCTCACCTACACAGCACAGCAAAAATGAACACTGTTAATTATGAAACAAAGACCTACTCAGGGTGGCTTCACTGCAACTGATTTGGGAATGCTTCCCTGTAGGTCATAATCCTCAGTATTAGAAGCTTCTCTTATGTTGCCGTCCCTAGCACGATCATTTAGAAGCCCCCTGCAATCTATCTTTGCAGTAACTTTCTTCTTCAGCATTGATGATAGTGAGGTTCCTTCCTCTACCTCGAACGTCGACCACGTCGGCCATTTCCAGAAGGCTGGTCAATGTGCCGCTGAGTGGGCGTTGAAGCAAGAGCCGCTGCCGCAGGCACATCTTCATGGCGGCTGATTCTCGCACGCTGCGGCTCTTTCGCGTGCTTTCTCATCCATATCCCTTTTCCGAAATTCCTAATTGCTTGCATAGCCAGTTGGTCCATTGTAAATTTTCTCGATCATGTGCTCCATCGATGTCGCTGGTGTAAGTATTTATGTTGTCATCATTGAAGTAGCGGGCTCCTGACCTCCTTGTGTATTCACTCTCACTGCCTCCATTTGTCTTACTCGGATTTCCTCTTCCCCCCCCTCCTACCTTTAACTCTGCCTAATGAATATCTCTTCTGCTCAAGCAGGTGCCTCCCGCATCAGGAATGCACCAATTTTGCCCAATTGGATTCCTCTTGCATCACGTGGGATGATGGGCCCATAAAAGTGCATATCTTGAGATCCCTTCTCTGGCAAAAAGACCTCCGTTCTTCAGGAGGGCATGACATTGGTAGGATCTCACTGGCTCTTCTTTATAAAACAGAATGGGAACATTTAATCTGCAAGCTTTTGAGGCAGTTAAACAGCATATTATCCACCTCCCAAGGCTCTCGAGCTCAAGCCCCTCTGCCGTTTACATGTGCATCCATATTTGACCCCACCGTCCAGACAGAGCTCCTGATACAACAAGGTGCTTCAGCAACGATTTTTCTCTCTGGATCCATATCCTGAGATGCTATTACCGCCAATTGGCATGAACCATTGCCAGGAATTCACTCCATCCACCACACTCTTTCACCTCATATTGTCCTTGCGGAACCTGTCAAATCGAGAGTGCTCACACTCTAGGGAGGACTAGGAACTTCAATTCTTTCCCTCCACCCAATCCTCATCATCGTCCCTGAACATCGTCTTATAGAACTTACAAGATCAAGACCCAAGTCATTGCACTTGCCTCTTAAAGCACGTATTTCATTCTTAAACATCGATGATTGAATTCCTTGGCGGCAGAATCTCACCGTTATCTGCCAAGATTGACTCTGAAAAGCACAGATATTCCATCCTGAATGGTGCTGAAATGGCTTGATCAAGGAGCTGTACGCCTCCCTCAATGCACGAAAACCGCGATCATTTTCCTGGAGTTCAGGCAACCCATTGCCCGGCCATTCAACGATGCTGTACTGATACTCCGCATCGGCCATGAAGCAATCTCCTCCTCCTCCTCGTCCTCGTCTGGCATGACGTCGAATTTCTCTACTCAGCCCGGGGATGGTCCAGCCCATTAGGATCTCTTCGATGGGGACCGGATTCGCCTTGATGGATTCAACTGTGGACATCAATGTTCGCATTGGCAGTCAAAGATCTCTGCGTGCGGGCCTCCCGCGCCGCACGGGCCTCTACGGCGCGCGGAGACCGGGGAACTGGATGCGCGCGGACGATTGAGGTACTCGACGGCGAGACGGAGCTGCGGTTTAGTGCACGCCGAGAGGTGGTGTGCCAAGCGCTCGGAGCGCCTGGAGGCGGCCCTTCCGGAAGGCGGGTCGCGGAGGCGGCCGCGGCGGGAGCTGACGTTGGTGCGAAGCGACGGGACCACGTGGGAACGAATCCGTCGAGCGCGTCGCGAGGAGGGTGCGGAGAGCTTGGAGCGAATGAAGAGCTCGTCCCATGCTGAAGGCGAGGAGCCGCACCTGGCGCACGCACAAAGGGGGGAAAAATTAACATCAGCCAGGGCCGCTAGGGGTCTAGGGGTGGGGGAAATTAGAGATCCGAGGCGCTTACGTACGTTGCGAGTGGGGAGGCCGAAGAGGGAGAGAGGAGGAGGAGTGGCGGGGAAGGCGTGAAGAGGGGGAGAGGAGAGCGAGGATGATGGCGCGGAGGAGCAGCCGGGTCGACGGAGGGGGCAAGGGGGATGGGGAGAGGGGGGCGCGGACGAGAAGAGGGTCGCGACTGAGGGGGCGACGTGGAGGGAGGGGGCTTCGGGCCCATGCCTCCGACGGCAGGCGGACCGGGCCGGATGCCACGAAGGCATCGCGGGCGGTTTGAGTGTGGTGCGCTGGCGGGGCGGAAGAGCGGCGACTGATATATTCGCTTTTCGGGGTGCGGTGGTTTTTTTTTTTCTAGAGATGAAGGTCTTACTTACATGAGAGGGGCAAGAGCACCCTAGCAGATCCCCCTTCCCACTTAATTACTGCGAGGTATACGGGTTCGGCTGAGTTTTCTGGCCAGCAATAGGAAACCGATCACGACGGCACGGCCCGTAAAATTTCCGCGGCCCGCAAAAACTCTCGCCGAACGCTATATATTTTGCGGTTTCACCGTTCGGGGATACTTTAAAATTAATTATTTTATTAGGGTTAAACCTATCCGCCTCGGCCGGATTCCCCCTCCGCCTCCCGCCGTTGATTCCCCTCCTCCTTCCAGATTTCTCGCAGTCGGCGAACCTGAAAAAGCATGGACGGCTATGGTAGAGGCTCGGGGAGAGGCGGTGCGCCACACGCCGCCAGATATGAGTGGCGCAAGCGGGGCGCGCGTGGTGCTCAACCGCTGGGTATAGTAGCCGGCGCCGCCGTCGTTCGACCGCCGCGAGTGGCCGAAGTTCGAGGCGAGCGCGCCCGCCGCCGCCCGCCTCTCCGGCTCTCTTGCGCGGGGAGCTCGTCCGCGGGCGCATCGGATCGCGGCTCACTCCGTGATTGAAGAGGGAGCCGGAGGAGCTCGGGCAGCGCGCTTGTCCAATCGAGGCCGACGCGACCGACGCGTAGAGGAGTGGATCGGGCACGAGGACTACCTCCCCCCCGGGGAAGAGGAGGGAGACTCCTCGAGCGCGCCGTCCTAGAGCGGTAGTGGGCAGGGGGAGCAGTGAGGAGTGTAGGAGAATGCCTAGAGGCAATAATAAATGTTATTGATTATCTCCCTTGTTCATAATTAGGTTTAGTTCCATGCTATAATGCTATGGTTCTCGAGTCTGCAAATAAAACGAGGCTCAGGAGGAAGACTCATATGCACGTGTGGAATAATAAACGGTAATATGTATTCCTAGTCTGGCCTCTAAGACTAGCTCAAGTATTGCATGATGGTTCTGTTTTCCTGATCATGGGCATGTCTATGCCAGCAATTTTGAGGGCACAGTGTTAGAAGAACATTGTGTTGAATCGACCCAAATTGATGTTATGCACTATGAGTTACATTCGTCACATATTAATGGTTAATAACACAGAGATGGTTAATGTTTGCAAAAATTCCTTAGACCATGAGAGTGTCGAGTTTCTTCATACTTGCTTCATGAACTTTGGGGTTTGTTAAACGTCATCCGTAAATGGGTGGCTATTACGGCGGCTTACGGGTTCATGGAAAAGTGTGTCAAGTAAATTGATAGCTCGAGATTGGGATTTGCTCCTCCGACGATGGAGAGATATCTCTGGGCCCTCTCGGTGTGTTACGGTATCCATCATCTTGGCCAGACACTTTGTTATTTGATCACAGGGATGCCGGAAACACGGTAACGAGAAAAGAGAACAATACCGGTAACGAGGTAACTGGCATAGTGGACAAGTTGTTGAATCCACGGAAATGCCTACAGTCTAACCTCGGGTATATTTGAACATATCGTGAAGCAACAGGAATAGCACACGGCAACTGGAGGTTCACTCGAATATTCATTCGTGTGGGTATAGGGGTCAATATGGGTGTCCACGGCTCCGATGTTGATCATTGATCGGAAGGTGTTCCGTGTCAGTCTATACTTCACCGAACCTATAGGGTCACACGCTTAAGGGTCATCTATCTGCTGAATACTAGACAGGGAGTCTGAGAGGAAAATACCGAAAAGGTTTCGGAGCAACGGAGAGTTCAGGAGAGAGAAGAGAGAACATGAAAAAGTTTCGGTAAAACCGAAAAAGTTGTTTCGGATAAAAACCATGATCCAAAAAGGTTTCGGCAAGCACCGGGAATGTTTTGGAGGTTGCCAGATTGGTCTGGTAATTTCTGGAATTTTTTGGAGAAAAAGAAAGAAAAAACCAAAAAAAAAGTTTCGGAGCTGCCGGAGTTGTTTACCGGGTAAACAAAGATGGTTTAAATTAAACACCATACTGGAAAATGTTCCAGAGCGCGTCCAGAATAATTTTAGAGGTGCCGGAAATGTTCTGGGACCTTCTGGAATTTTTCAGAAATAATAGTCGCGGAAAAACATCTTGTCCCAGCGTGAGGGGACAAGATCCCACGGATGTGGGGGCTGTTTTTGGGCTGTTTTTGGGGGGGCCCCCCTTTGGGAGCAGCAACACCCTTGTGGCTGGACAAAATGTTGGGGGGGGGCCCCCATGGTGGGGGGCAGACCCCCCACAAATGGTGGAGAGTGTTGGGAGAAGGTGGGGCCCCATGGGGGAAACACCATGACAAGGGAACATGGTTTTCCCTTGTCTTGGTGGGAACATGTTCTCCTTGTTTTGTGGGAACATGTTTTCCCCATGTTTAGTGGGCTGAATTTTCAGCCCCCTCCACCCTTCCACCACTATATAAGGAGGAGGAGAGGTGCTCTCCAAACTCCACTCCAAATCTCTCACACAAGCCATGCATGATCTGGCATTCTCTCTCCCTCCCACGAAATAGTTTCGTAGTGCCGAAAGGCTGTCTGGGGTTCCGGTGGGAACTAGTTTGGACGGCGAAGCCCTGCCGGATAGATGGGCACGTATGTGTGCAACCCCGTAGAGAGGGTGAGTTTCGTCCTTTTGCCCGGGGCTGTTCGAGTGTCCTCCCGAAGGGCGTGCCGAGGAGTGACGGTCCGGAGTTCTGTGAGTCCTCCCGAAGGGCTGTCACGACACCGTCCAGGGGGACTGTCGACGCCATCCGGTAGGGCTGTCCGAAGTGGCGGATGAGGGAGTCATCCTCGCGTGGTTGGGAGGTTGTAAATCCTAGCTGCGGGGATCTGCACCGACGATCGTCATCGACTCTACTTCCGCGCGCTACGAGTCGGGTAACGAAAATGATCCAAAACTGTATGCCAGTCACCATAGTGGTCCTGGGCTGGGTGGTAGGTCGGAAAATTTTTGTTTCTACTGCGTTCCCCAACAGTGGCATCAAGAGCCGGTGCCTGCTTAGATGCAGGTTGTGCGATCTAGAATACATAGTGATGTATGGGTGTTGCACAATAAATTAGGTAGTAGATGAGTTCTATTACTGAAAATTATTTGTGCGGGTAGCAGATAATCTGTTACCCGATATTCTTGTGCTTCCTGGAATTTGCATATTTCTGATCTTGATAACAGCATGGTGGAGTTTCAAAGTTCTGGCAATCCGCGACTCCTGATTGATCAACTGAAAAGTGCTAACAGTTATTGAATTCCACCGTAGTTAAAAGGAAAGATGAAATTTCGCAGACAAAAGGGCAATGCAGATATGATCTGCACGGGGGTCATGCGATACGAAGTTTAGTATGGGGCTCGAGATTTTATTATCTCGGTCATACACCCTGGAAAGTTAATCTACGCGACTGAATTATCATTACTTGATGATGGAGTTGGTAGCTTCGGTTTGTTTCGAAACCTTAGAAGCACGAAAACCTTTTTTTTTGCAATGAACCAATTAGAGGGTCTAACTTGGTTTGCAGGAGGGTTTAGAGGGTTAATGTGCATGTGATGTGTTATAGCGGTGCATATAATAATTTGATTATGTATGAGATGACTATATATGTAAATGATTAACATGACCGCGTTGTCATGATTCGGCATGATGGCTGGAGCCATATGATTGCACTTAAATGACCTGGTGTGTCAACCTTGTGTATGGCATTATTTATTTGCTATAGAGA
>CM022299.1:587621143-587785036 GCA_011799875.1 Thinopyrum elongatum | reverse complement strand
CCACCACCTTGTCGATGCACCAGATAATATTGCTATCTCTATAGCTAATAAAATAATGCATTACAACAAGGTTGACACGCAGGTCATTTAAAGTGCAATCATATGGCTCCAGCCATCATGCCGAATCATGACACGCAGGTCAATAAATTTACATTATATAGTCATCTCATACATAATCAAATTATTATGAGCACTGCTATACCACATCATATGCACATGCAAACCCTCCTGCAAAACCAAGTTAGACGCCTCTAATCAGTTCATGCAAAAACTTGTTTTACGTGGCTTCTAAGGTTTCGAAACAAACCGAAGCTACCAACGTCCATCATCAAGTATGATAATTCAAGTCGCTAGATTAACTTTCCAGGGTGTATGAAAACCGAGATAATAAAATCTCGAGCCCCATACTAAACTTCGTCATACGCATGACCCCCGTGCAGATCATATCTGCATTGCCCTTTTGTCTGCGAAATTTCATCTTTCCTTTTAACTACGGTGGAATTCAATGAACTGTTAGCACTTCGTTGATCAATCAGGATCGCGGATTGCCAGAACATTGAAACTCCACCATGCTGTTATCAAGATCAGAAATATGCAAATTCCAGGGAAGCAACAAGAACATCGGGTAACAGATTTCATCTGCTACCCACACAAATAATTTTCAGTAATAGAACTCATCTACTACCTAATTATATTGTGCAACACCCATACATCTCATGTATTCTAGATCGCAACCTGCATCTACGCATAGCACGGCTCATGATGCCACTGTAGGGTAACGCAGCAGAAAACAAAAAATTTCCGACCTACGCACCAGCCCAGGACCACTATGGAGACTGCATACAAGGTTTGATCATTTTCGTTACCGACTCGTAGCGCAGCGGAAGTAGAGTCGATGACGATTGGCGGTGCAGATCCCCGCAGCTAGGATTTACAACCTCCCAACCGTGAGGATGTATACCCTCATCCGCCACCCGGACAGCCCTCCGGGAGGCGGTCGGATAGTCCCCCGGACAGTGTCGCGGACAGCCCTTCGGGAGGACCTTCGAAACTCGGACAGCCCTTCGGGAGGACTCACAGAACTCGGACCGTCACTTGGACAGCCCTTCGGGAGGCACTCTCGAACAGCCCCTCGGGCACTAAGATCGAAACTACGACCTCTCTACAGAGTTGCACACATACGGTGCCATCTATCCGGCAGGGCTTCGCCGTCCAGAACTAGTTCCCACCGGAACCCAGACAGCCTTTCGGCTCTACGAAACTATTTCGCGGAGAGGGAGAGAGAAGCCAGATCATGCAATGGCACTTGTATGTGAGAAGGAGTGAGTCTTTAGGCAGCCCCCTCCACCCCTATTTATAGGCCAAGCCCAAGGGTGGCTTCTCCAAGAAGCCAAGGGAAAAAATACCAAAGGACCCTCAAGGTGGCTTCTCCAAGAAGCCACCCAAAAAGCACTTTCACTATTCATGACGACATTTTTCAGCGTCCGTTCGAACTGAAAATATTTATGTGGGCTTAGAACATTTCCAGTACCCACTAAAATAATTTTCAACGCGTTCTGGAACAATTCCAGATTAGTGATTTTCATCTGCGAAAAGCATCTGAAGTGGTTCCGGCAGCTCCGGAACATTTCCGGTTTTTCTTCCAGAAAATTCCCAAAAGTTTCCAGAATGATTCTGGCACCCTCCAAGAATTATCGGGCATGTGCCGAAACCAATTTGACTTTGTGGTATCCTCTGAAACAACTTTTCAGTTTCACCGGAACTCATCCGGTGACCTCTGCGGAACTTTTCCGCTGTCCGAAACTTTTTCGGTGATTTTCTCTCAGACTCCCTGTCTAGTATTCAGCAGATAGATGACCCTTAAGCGTGTGACCCTATAGGTTCGGTGAAGTATAGACATGACCTGGAACCCCTTCCGATCAATGATCAACATCGGAGCCGTGGACACCCATATTGACCCCTATACCCACACGAATGAATATTCGAGTGAACCTCCAGTTGCCGTGTGCTATTCCTGTTGCTTCGCGATATGTTACAAATACCCGAGGTGAGACATGTTGGCATTCCCGTGGATCAACAACTTGTCCACTATGCTAGTTACCTCGTTACCGGTATTGTTCTCTTTTCTCGTTACCGTGTTCCGGCATCCCTGTGATCAAATCACAAAGTGTCTGGCCAGACGATGATGGATACCGTAACACCGAGAGGGCCCAGAGATATCTCTCCATCGTCGGAGGAGCAAATCCCAATCTCGAGCTATCAAGTTACTTGACACACTTTTCCATGAACCCGTAAGCCGCCGTAATAGCCACCCATTTACGGATGACGTTTAACAAACCCCAAAGTTCATGAATCAAGCATGAAGAAACTCGATACTCTCATGGTCTGAGGAATTATGCAAACGTTAACCATCTCTGTGTTATTAACCATTAACTTGTGACGAATGAATCTCATAGCATAACATCAATCGGGTCGATTCAACACAAATGTTCTTCTAACACTGTGCCCTCAAAATTGCTGGCATAGACATGCCCATGATCAGGAAAACAGAACCATCATGCAATACTTGAGCTAGTCTTAGAGGCCAGACTAGGAATACTCCAAACGAATTATAAAAATAAATACGGACGGTAATACACCGATGGAAGGTATAGTAACATTTACTATGTTCCCCGTGTATACCTAAAACTCATTTCTGGCTAGTCTTTCAGGCCATAGTAGTTCTTACATCGAGTTGCAACAGAAAGCAATCGAGCGGGTATCTTTGTGATTAACTCACAGTACCCAAGAATCAGTGATTAACAATTTAATCATAATTCCCAAGGACTATATCTTTGACCAGCCTTCTATACATCAAAAACTTGTATGACATTCATACATGAGCTGGATATTCCAGTCTCCTTTCTTTCTGCCTTTATACTTCTAACAGTTTAACTTTCAGTATTTCTCCTACTCTCAGAAAAAGCACCGAACTTAAGAGTGGCGTTAGCCCCGGACTTCCTAGGCGTGAAAGTCTTACTAACACCCTTCGGACACTTCCTTTCTCTTTAAGTTGTTGTTTTATTCACCTTTCATCATATGCCAGGCGTTCTTCTGGATCCCTCTCTTATCAGTCTAATGCATAGTAAACTCCTTTACTAATAGTTTGCAAACAAACATTGCTTTGGATATCTCATATCTTTTAGCCTTTGTCTGTCTCTGAAAATAATTTTCAGATTCCATGAATATCACATAACTATCCAAACTTTCGAAGTTTGGGTCTCATGGAAACAAACATATTGCGCTTGACTGAAATGGAATTCTAGCTTTTGGATCAACGGACGAGAGTCACATGATCCATAGCATAAGCGAGAGAATACCGAAAGTATGCAATAGGACAAAGTCCTTCTCGGCACTCTTGAGGACAATCCTCACATTACGTTACCAACCGTAAAGTTTTAACCAGATATTTAACAGCTATTCAATTTTAATAGGGAAGGTGGAAATGCGAGCCATTATTCTACAACTATTATGCAAATCACACTTAGACAGTGTTCAAAATTAATTGCACTGAGAATTAAAAGAATTAATTCTACAGTGCGCTCCCAGTCAAATCAATATCTCTCATAATTGATTGTGAGAGATTCAAGATCCGCATTTCAATTCAACGCCATTGATGGTAGCATCACTGATGACGAAAATCTCAATCGGTAGGCAAACTTGCCAATCACATCTCTATGTGACTCTTGTTCATCTTTCGATGCGTGTGTTCCGAGCTCATGACTTTCATGCCTGAACGTCAAGACAACCAAGTGATCTCGCTGCGAGGTCTCAACTCACCCGCCTCACACATCCCTAATCGTTCGTACCCATGTTAGCATGTGATACCCCGAAAAGTTAGGTGCCGTGACGGTGCTACACTTGGGAGAACATTAACTACTTGATATTTTTGTGAGAGATCACCCTAATAAAAGCGACTACCGCGCAATCAAGAAGGGTGTAACATAAGGGATAAACATCTCAGGCAATTCATAATAGCATGATATGGTATAGCCCTTTCTGACGGAGAAGTCTTGTATTCCTTCGTCTTCGGCATTCACGTCGGTGATCACCTTCGCGAAGATTGCCACCACCTTGTCGATGCAGCAGATAATATTGCTATCTCTATAGCAAATAAAATAATGCATACACAAGGTTGACACACAGGTCATTTAAAGTGCAATCATATGGCTCCAGCCATCATGCCGAATCATGACACGCAGGTCATGTTAATCAATTTACATTATATAGTCATCTCATACATAATCAAATTATTATGAGCACCGCTATACCACATCACATGCACATGTAAACCCTCCTGCAAAACCAAGTTAGACGCCTCTAATTGGTTCATGCAAAAAAAAAAGGTTTTTCGTGGCTTCTAAGGTTTCGAAACAAACCGAAGCTACCAACGTCCATCATCAAGTATGATAATTCAAGTCGCTAGATTAACTTTCCAGGGTGTATGAAAACCGAGATAATAAAATCTCGAGCCCCATACTAAACTTCGTCATACGCATGACCCCCGTGCAGATCATATCTGCATTGCCCTTTTGTCTGCGAAATTTCATCTTTCCTTTTAACTACGGTGGAATTCAATGAACTGTTAGCACTTCGTTGATCAATCAGGATCGCGGATTGCCAGAACTTTGAAACTCCACCATGCTGTTATCAAGATCAGAAATATGCAAATTCCAGGGAAGCAACAAGAATATCGGGTAACAGATTTCATCTGCTACCCGCACAAATAATTTTCAGTAATAGAACTCATCTACTACCTAATTATATTGTGCAACACCCATACATCACTATGTATTCTAGATCGCAACCTGCATCTACGCATAGCACGGCTCTTGATGCCACTGTTGGGGAACGCAGTAGAAAACAAAAATTTTCCGACCTACGCACCAGCCCAGGACCACTATGGTGACTGCATACAAGGTTTGATCATTTTCGTTACCGACTCGTAGCGCAGCGGAAGTAGAGTCGATGACGATCGTCGGTGCAGATCCCCGCAGCTAGGATTTACAACCTCCCAACCGCGAGGATGTACTCCCTCATCCGCCACTCGGACAGCCCTCCGGGAGGCGGTCGGACAGTCCCCCGGACGGTGTCGTGGACAGCCCTTCGGGAGGACTCACAGAACTCGGACCGTCACTCGGACAGCCCTTCGGGAGGACACTCGAACAGCCCCTCGGGCAAAAGGACGAAACTACGACCTCTCTACGGGGTTGCACACATACGGTGCCATCTATCCGGCAGGGCTTCGCCGTCCAGAACTAGTTCCCACCGGAACCCAGACAGCCTTTCGGCACTACGAAACTATTTCGTGGGAGGGAGAGAGAATGCCAGATCATGCATGGCTTGTGTGAGAGAGTTGGAGTGGAGTTGGAGAGCACCTCTCCTCCTCCTTATATAGTGGTGGAAGGGGTGGAGGGGGCTGGAAATTCAGCCCACTAAACATGGGGAAAACATGTTCCCACAAAACAAGGAGAACATGTTCCCACCAAACAAGGGAAAAACATGTTCCCTTGTCCATGGTGTTCCCCCATGGGGCCCCACCTTCCTCCCAACACTCTCCACCATTTGTGGGGGCTGCCCCCCACCATGGGGCCCCCCCCAAAAACAGCCCAAAAACAGCCCCCACGATCCGTGGGATCTTGTCCCCTCACGCTGGGACAAGATGTTTTCCGCGACTATTATTTCTGAAAAATTCCAGAAGGTCCCAGAACATTTCCGGCACCCTCTAAAATTATCTGGACGCGCTCTGGAACATTTCCAGTATGGTGGTTTAATTTAAAACCATCTTTGTTTACCCGGTAAACAACTCCGGCAGCTCCGAAACTTTTTTTTCGGTTTTTTCTCCAGAAAAATTCCAGAAATTACCAGACCAATCTGGCAACCTCCAAAACATTCCCGGTGCTTGCCGAAACCTTTTTGGATCAATGGTTTTATCCGAAACAACTTTTCGGTTTTACCGAAACTTTTTCAGTGTTCTCTCTTCGGAACTCTTCCGTTGTCTCCGAAACTTTTCGGTGATTTTCTCTCAGACTCCCTGTCTAGTATTCAGCAGATAGATGACCCTTAAGCGTGTGACCCTATAGGTTCGATGAAGTATAGACATGACACGGAACACCTTCCGATCAATGATCAACATCGGAGCCGTGGACACCCATATTGACCCCTATACCCACACGAATGAATATTCGAGTGAACCTCCAGTTGCCGTGTGCTATTCCTGTTGCTTCACGATATGTTACAAATACCCGAGGTTAGACATGTAGGCATTTCCGTGGATCAACAACTTGTCCACTATGCCAGTTACCTCGTTACCGGTATTGTTCTCTTTTCTCGTTACCGTGTTCCGGCATCCCTGTGATCAAATCACAAAGTGTCTGGCCAGACGATGATGGATACCGTAACACCGAGAGGGCCCAGAGATATCTCTCCATCGTCGGAGGAGCAAATCCCAATCTCGAGCTATCAAGTTACTTGACACACTTTTCCATGAACCCGTAAGCCGCCGTAATAGCCACCCATTTACGGATGACGTTTAACAAACCCCAAAGTTCATTAAGCAAGTATGAAGAAACTCGACACTCTCATGGTCTAAGGAATTTTGCAAACATTAACCATCTCTGTGTTATTAACCATTAATATGTGACGAATGTAACTCATAGCATAACATCAATTTGGGTCGATTCAACACAAATGTTCTTCTAACACTGTGCCCTCAAAATTGCTGGCATAGACATGCCCATGATCAGGAAAACAGAACCATCATGCAATACTTGAGCTAGTCTTAGAGGCCAGACTAGGAATACATATTACCGTTTATTATTCCACACGTGCATATGAGTCTTCCTCCGAGCCTCGTTTTATTTGCAGACTCGAGAACCATAGCAGTTATAGCATGGAACATAAACCTAATTATGAACAGGGAGATAATCAATAACATTTATTATTGCCTCTAGGGCATATCTCCTACACTCCTCCTGCTCCCTCACTGACCGCTCTAGGACGGCGCGCTCGAGGAGCTCCTCCTGCCCCGGGGGGAGGTAGTCCTCGGGCCCGATCACGCCTCGACGCGGCGGCGCGTCGGCCTCGAGTTGGACAGCGCGCGGCCCGAGCTCCTCCGGCTCCCTCTTCACCGGAGTGAGCCGCGAGCTCGATGCGCCCGCGGACGAGCTCCCCGCAGCAGAGGAGCCGGAGGAGGCGTGGCGGCGGCGGGCGAGCTCGCACTCGAACTCGTCCAGCTCGCGGCGGTCGAACGACGGCGGCGGCCGGCTACCGCGGTTGAGCCACCGACGCGCGCCCCGCTTGCGCGCGACGTCAGATCTGGCGCGGCGGTGGCGCACCGCCTCATCCCCGGAGCTACCATAGCCGTCCATGGCTTTTGCAGGTTCGCCGACGGCGAGAAATCGGGGAGAGGAGGAGGGGAATCACGGCGGAGGCGGAGGGGAATCGCGGCCGAGGCGGATAGGGTTTAACCCGTATCCGAACGGTGAAACCGCATATATAGCGTTGCGGTGAGAGTTTTTGCGGGCCGCGGTAAATTTTACGGGCCGGGCCGCGGATGCGGTTTCTATTCTGGCCAGAAAAACGGGCCGAACCCGTATACTCGCAGTAATTATAAGGGGGATCTGCTAGGGATGCTCTTAGCACCTCTCATGTAAGGTAAGCACCTTTACATCTCGAAAAAAAAAAACCACCGCCCGCAAAAGCGAATCAATCAGCGCCCGGCTCTCCGCCCGCCACGCCACCACACCAAACCGCCGCGATGCCTCGTGCATCCGGCCGGCCGCCGCCGTCGGAGCAGGGCCCGAGCCCCTCCCCCTCCACCCCGGCGGCGGACTCCTCCGTCGCGGCCCTCATCGACCGCGCCACCTCCACCACGGCCCCCTCCGTCGACCCGGCGCTCCTCCGCGCCATCAAGTCCTCGGCGCGCGCCTCCGACGGCGCCGTCCGCGACGCCTTCCGCCTCCTCCTCTCCCTCATGGCCAAGCCCCACTCGCACGTACGTAAGCCGCTCGGGATCTCTAATTTCCCCACCCCTAGACCCCTAGCGGCCTGGCTGATGTTAAATTTCCCCCCTTTGTGCGTGCGCAGGTGCGGCTCCTCGCCTTCAGCATCGTGGACGAGCTCTTCATGCGCTCCAAGCTCTTCCGCACCCTCCTCGCCGACGCGCTCGACGGATTCGTCCCACTGGCCGTCGGCTTCCGCACCAACGAGCAGCTCCCGCCGCCGGCCGCCTCCGCGGCCACGCTCCGGAAGGCCGCCATCCAGGCGCTCGAGCGCTGGCACCACCTCTTCGGCGTGCACTACCGCCAGCTCCGTCTCGCCGTCGAGTACCTCAAGTCGTCCGCGCGCATCCAGTTCCCCGGTCTCCGCGCGGCCGTAGAGGCCCGTGCGGCGCGGGAGGCCCGCACGCAGGAGATCTTGACTGCCAAGGTCGAACAGTTGAGGTCCACGATTGAATCCATCAAGGCTGAAATCCGGTCCACCATCGAAGAGATCCGTAATGGGCTGGACATCATCCGGGCTGAGTATGAGAAATTCGAGCGTCATGCAGACGAGGACGAGGAGGAGGAGGAGATTGCTTCAATGGCGATGCGGAGTATCAGGACAGCATCGTTGATGGCCGGGCAATGGGTGCCTGAAACTCAGGAAAATGAGGCGGTTTTCGATGCATTGAGGGAGGCGTACAGGCTCCTTATATCAAAGCATTTCAGCACCATTCAGGATTGGATATCTGTGCTTGTCAGAGTCAATCTTGCAGATAATCGGTTCAGAGATTCTGCGCTCAAGGAATTCATCGATGTTAAGAATGAAATACGTGCTGTAAGAGGCCAGTGCAATGAGCTTGGTCTTGATCTTGATAATGTTCGTAGGAAGAAGGATGTTCAGGAGGAAGATGATGAGGATTGGGTGGAGGGAAAGATTGAAGTTCCTAGTCCTCCTAGAGTTGTGAGCACTCTAGATGTTGCAGGTTCCAGCAAGGACAATAGGAGGGGAAAGAGGGTGGTGGATGGAGTGAATTCTGGCAATGGTGACATGCCAATTGGCGGTAATAGATCTCAGGAGATGGATCCAGAGAGAAAAAAGCTCGTTGCTGAAGCACCTTTGGTATCATGGAGCTCTGTCTTGGACCGGTGGGGTTCAAATATGGATGCACATGTAAACCAGAGGGGGCTTGAGCTCGAGAGCCATTGGGGGAGGATGGATAATGATGCTGTTATACCTGCAGCAAAGATTGCAGAGTTAAATGTTCACCATTCTGTTTATAAAGAAGAGCCAGTTGAGATCCTACCATGTCATGCACCTCTGAAGAAAGGAGGTCTTTGCCAGAGAAGGGATCTCAAGATATGCCCTTTTCATGGGCCCATCATCCCACGTGATGCAAGAGGAAATCCAATTGGCAAAATTGGTGGCAGTTCTGATGCGGGAGGCAACCTGCTTGAGCAGAAAGTAGAAATTCATGAGGCAGGAGGAAATCCGAGTAAGACAAATGGAGGCAGTGAGAGTGAATACACACAGGAGGGTCAGGAGCCCTCTACTTCAATGATGACAAGCATAAATAATGACACCAGCGACATCGATGGAGCACATGATCTGAGTAAAATTACAATGGACCAACTGGCTATGCAAGCAATTAGGAATGTTCGGAAAAGGGATATGGATGAGAAAGCACGCGAAAGAGCCCAGCGTGCGAGAATCCGCCAGCACAATGAAGATGTTCTGCGGCAAGCGGCTATTGCTTCAACGCCCCACTCAGCGGCAGCATATGACCAGCCTTCTGGAACATTGGGCCGACGTGGTCGACGTCGAGGTAAGAGGAAGGAACCTACACTATCATCAATGCTGAAGAAGAAAGTTACTGCAAAAGATAGGATTGCAGGGAGGCTTCTAAATGATCGTGCTAGGGACGCAACAGTAAGAGAAGCTTCTAATACTGAGGATATGACCTACAGGGAAGCATTCCCAAATCAGTGGCAGTGAAAGCACCCTGAGTAGGTCTTTGTTCATAATTAACAGTTTCATTTTGCTGTGCTGTTGTATGGTGAGGAGTGGCTGATATTCCCTTGCACGCTTGAAGTGCTTGAAGTACACGGGGCACTGAAGTTGCTTTCAACCTGTTCATGGGAAATTTCAGAAAGGAAAGTCGTAGACCATTTGGACTGGCAGTCGGATTGAGAATCCAAATCAGAACGGGGCACCAATAAATTGAAAGCCCACGATTTTGTGAAGCATGCCAAGCAGTTTGTCCTTGTTGCCGACCGTCCTTCCACGATCATCCAGCTTCTCTCAAGCTACACCATCAACATCCGAGATTCTGAACTGGCCTTAACATATCGCATGAGGTGCCGATAAACTGGATGGTTGATACATATGGTAACCATTGCTAAGAAAGGGTTCCTGTTTTCTCTCTGCTCTTCTGTTCTGATATCTTGGTTATGCATTGGCTTGTACTGGGCAAGAAACTGGTTACTCTAGGTTGTATCTTCTGTGATGGATTACTGTTAGCCATCTGATATGTACGCATGGCTGCACTGTTTAGCTTGGTGCTGCCATCTTTTGTGCAGTGTGGTTCCTAGTTTGTGTAGTACATAATGTCAGCTCAACCTTTTTCCCCCTGTTCTGTATTTAACGCAGCAACTGAATCTTTGAGTACATCTTGTTCTTCTCCATAAGCTTTGTAATTTTGTAATGTCTTGTAACTTGTTCATTGCCGGATTTCTGGGCATCACTGCAGAATGGTCACAATTTATAACACGACTGCTGTCCTCAACTGAAGATGCACTTTTGCTTATGAAAGAAAAATTATGACAAGACTATTTTGTTGCTATCTGGCATGTATGGTTCTCCCCTTTGTACTAGTACTTTCTTTGTGACCCGTTCTTTGTTGGATTTCTTGGCATTATTGCAGAATGGTCTAACACAATTTGTGGCACAATTTCTGTTGCGGACTGAAGATGTGCTTGCATATAACAACTGATTGCACAGACTGTAGTTGCTATCTCTAGGTGGGTTATGTAGATCCAGATGTATGCATCTTATTTTTTGCCTTCTGCATACACTGCATGCTGATACAGGCGTCGTCAGCATGTAGTTGCCCAACCAGTGCCTCTCGAACTTGTTTTCATCGTCTGGCACGTCAGGTAAGAAATTTGCATGCCCATCTATACTCGTTGGTATTGAATATTCATCACCGATGTCTGTGGCCACCGAAAGGAGAGTGCAAATAAGAACCATATTGTGCAGAGGTGGAGAAAGACACAAAATATTTTGATGCGCCAAGTAATAAACAACCTAAAGTATCTTCTTGCAAGCTGCAAATGATGAACATCCTAAATCTTTGATTGCCGGCCGCTGCTTCTTCAAGGTTCTTGGTTTCAACGATATTGTATAAACTAGTGAAGTAAATATACTAGCAGGTGCAAATAGTCATGCCCTAAGTATTTGATTGTTGTGTTGCTGTATGTGCTCAAAAGTATAACAGACCTTTTGACACCTTATCACAAAACTACACATATTCTGCATGCATTATCAGAAACTATACATTAAGCATCTACAACACCCCAAGGTCCAAAATTTCACCAACGGGAATCATATTCCCTGCATGGGTCAAGGGATACCCACCAAATGCGCACCCCCACCTGAGGTAATGAGCCCGCACATTCTGTCTGTTCTATGTTTTCTATGGTTATCCATCGATTTCATGATCTGGTTCTTACTTTTTCTAATATTGAGAACATTTATGATTCAGAATAATTTTGAAATTCGTGAACATTTTTGAAAATTCGGAAATTATTTTTGAACTTCGTGCACATTTTCGAATTCAGGAATAATTTTTGAATCGGTGAACATTTCTAAAAATTTGAGAACAATTTTTTAAATTTTGCTCAGATTTGTTGAATCCACGAACATTTTTTGAATTTTGTAAACATTTTTCAAATTCATCAGAACATTTCTAAAAATTCATAATATTTTTTAAAAAATGCAGCAGTTTTGGAAATTCATGAATTGTTTTTTAACTCAAGAATATTCTTAGAAATTCGGCACATTTTGAAAATTAATGAATATTTTTTGCACTCAATTGGGAACAATTTTTAAAATTTATGAAGATTTTTTGAATCGACAAACCATGTTTCAAATTTTGTAAAATTTGAAAATTCATGTGAACATTTTTGGAAATTCATTAGTTTTTCTAAAATTTGCAAACATTTTTTGAAAGGGAAAATATTTTTTAATAGATTTCATATATATTGAAATTCATGAACATTTTTTTAAATTCAGAAAGTTTTTAAATTAGTGAATATTTTTGGTACTCATGAAAATTAATCATATTTTTTAAATTAGTGAATAGTTTAGAAATCTTTGGGCATTTTTTAAATTCATGATTTGTTTTAAAATCAGGAACAATTTTAATTTTGTGAACATTTTAAAAGTTTGAAACTTTTTAAAATTCGAGTTTAATTTTTTTGGAACGTTGTTAGAAATCCTGAACATTTTTTAATGAATCAAAAAACCAAAACTTTAAAAAGGAAGATGTGGGCTGACCCAAATTTGCTTGTGGGGGGAGCGAGGGGTGTGCGTTAGCTCGCTTTCCACCTTATGGTTCGAGGAAATAGGAGCTCCGGTCCATCAAGCAGCATGTGGCTTGCCAGGTCATACCAAAAAGTGTAGTTTTGGATAATATATGCAAGAATATGTTTAATTTTGCGATAATCCAAATTTTTACTTCTTTTTTTAATACTCTCGAGCACATACGTGGTCATCTTAAATGTGCTTGAATTGAAATGTATCAGGTGCTGCTTCCAACATCTTTTTTCATGCAGGGTCTTCCAACATCCTGTCAGGTGAATTGTGATACTCAATGGCAAGATCCAAATGTTGTTGAACGATTGATATAATTTTATTGTCCAATAACTCTTCTACGAGCTTAAATTTATTCTGTAAAACATTGAAATCTGTCAGGCATCTCGACTAGGAAATTTACTTGTTCCATGTTAAGGACAAGAAGTTTGATCTCCGTCTATCCTGACTGGTTGAACCTTTGGCGTGATACTGTTAACACATTCATATGTTGTGGCGCTTTGTTCGTTTCATTTATCAAAGTTTGTCCTTTTTCCGTTGCTGTGAGAAGGCAGTGATTCATCGCTAGACTGTCTCGTTGATGACCCACAAGTATAAAAGATCAATCGTAGTCCTTTCGATAAGTAAGAGTGTCGAACCCAAGAAGGAACAGAAGGAAATGACAAGTGATTTTCGGCAAGGTATTTTCTGCAAGTACTGAAATAGTCGGTAACAAGTAGTTTAATAGTAAGATAATTTGTAACGAGCAAGTAAGGGTAACGGTAAATAAAGTGCAGCAAGGTAGCCCAATCCTTTAGTGGCAAAGGACAGGCCAAAACGGTCTCTTATGATAAGCAAAGCGTTCTTGAGGGTACACGGGAATTTCACCATATCACTTTCATCATGTTGGTTTGATTCGTGTTCGCTACTTTGATAATTTGATATGTGGGTAGACTGGTACTTATGTGCTGTTCTTACTTGAACAAACCTCCTACTTATGATTAACCCCCTCGCAAGCATCCGCAACTACGAGAAAAGTATTAAGATACAATCTAATCATAGCATTAAACTTTTGGATCCAAATCGGTCCCTTACGAAATAGCGCATAAAATAGGGTTTAAGCTTCTGTCACTCTAGCAACCCATCATCTAATAACTACTCCACAATGCATTCCCTTAGGCCCAAATATGGTGAAGTGCCATGTAGTCGACGTTCACATGACACCACTAAGGGAATCACAACAAACATATCATCAAAATATCTAACACATATCAAGTTCACATGATTACTTGCAACATGACTTCTCCCATGACCTCAAGAACAAAAGTAACTACTCACAAATGATAATCATGCTCAAGATCAGAAGGGTATTAAATAGCATAATGAATCTGAACATATAATCTTCCACCAAATAAACGATATAGTAATCAACTACGAGATGCAATCAACACTACTAGTCACCCACAGGTACCAATCCGAGGTTTCGGTACAAAGATTGAACACAAGAGATGAACTAGGGTTTGAGAGGAGATGGTGCTGTTGAAGATGTTGATGGAGATTGCCCTCCCAAAGATGAGAGGGTTGTTGGTGATGACGGTGACAATGATTTCCCCCTCTGGGAGGGAAGTTCCACCGACGGAATCGCTCCCCCGGAGGGCAAAAGTGCTCCTGCCCAAGTTCCGCCTCGAGATGGCGGCGCTTCGTCCCGAATGTCCCCCCTTATTTTTTCTAGGTCAAAATGACCTATTTACCAGAAGATGGGCACCGGAGGTGGGCCAAGGAGGGCACAACCCACCAGAGCGCGCCTGGGGGCCAGGCGCGCCCTGGTGTCTTGTGCTCACCAGGATGGCCCCCTCCGGTAGTTATTTGCTCCAGTATTTTTTATATATTCCAAAATAATTCTCCGTAAATTTTCAGCTCATTTGGAAATGTGCAGAATAGGTAACTCTGACGTAGCTTTTTCAGGTCCAGAATTCCAGCTGCCGGCATTCTCCCTCTTTGTGTAAACCTTGCATATTATGAGAGAAAATGCATTAGAATTACTCCATAAAGCATTATTATGCATAAAAACATTATAAATAACAATAGGAAAACATGATGCAAAATGGACGTATCAACTCCCCCCAATCTTAGACCTAGCTTGTCCTCAAGCGAAAAACCGAAATCGAAAAACATGCCCACATGCTTAGAGAGAGAGAGGTGTCGATAAAAACAAAATACGGATATAGAAGCATCATACTTATTATTATAACAGCAAAGAACTTTAACATAAAACTTTATCACACAACTTTTATCATATAACTTCTCATGAACAAGTAACAATTCATCACAATATTGAAGTATAAAGCATAAACCTTATTGAAAACCAACAAACTATGTTCTCAGTCAACTTTGCAACTACAATTCATCATATTTTCAGGAAGGGTCACGTATCGGAGCCTTTTGGCAAGTCCACATACTCAACCATCATTTAACCTTATATGATTGCTAACACTCATAGCATATCCATGAATAAAAAGTTTCAACCGGACACATAGAAAGATAGGGGCTTATAGTTTCGCCTCCCAACATATTCACCTTAAGGGTGATGTCAACAATAATAACTTATGCTCACTCACATCCAACTGGATATATGTGTCTAGATCTTTCCTCACCACATGATGCTTGCAAAAAAGAAAAATAAAAAGGAATAGGAAAGAATACTTTCACTCTTACATAAAAGTAGATGGTTTGTCTGCCATCTAGCAATTTCGACCATTCCGATCAGCATCTAACACATCTGACATGATCTCTGGCACTTTAGCAAAAAAGACACCCGCCAATCTCTCCCTCCAGACCAATCTAGACCCATCCACATCCATCTTCCTCCAGCCAGCCATTGAACTTCGATCTGGCGTGATGGCCGCTACTGCTGCCGGCGCCATCCTCCCCCAATGCCTTGGATGCCTCCTCTACCGCGGGAGCTCACCACAACCACGATCTCCCCTCCTTCGCCTCCTTTCCTGTCTTCGACACGGCCAACCACCACAAAGTACGTTGTCAACATCGTCGGTTCCTCGATGTCTCCCATGCCTCCTCATCTACCGCAGCAGTCCACCACCCACCTCTCCCTCCTCCTCACCGTCTCCTCCAGCCCCCTCCCCCATCTCCTCCGATGACACCGCTGCAAGTACGTCGAAGACTGCGCGATCCTAATCCTCAGCAGCGTCGCCGCCACATACTACCGATTCCCCTCGCCATCGGCCAGTTCGGACGCCCCTGCAAGCTCCCGTCCCTGTGATCCCCCACCTCCGCCGTCGGCTGCGAGTGTAGCGGTGCTGACTGCGTCCTTGCTGGCGCCATGTCTGACCTTGCACTGATGTGTCCTACCTCATGCGCTCGTCAGTGCATGAAGAGGCCGGAGAATTGGGCCAACATCATCGACCAAGACAGGGCCGAGCGGAGCTGCGAACCAGCACCGGAGAGGCTCCTCCAATGCGGCAACAGCGGCGTACACGGCACGGGGCAAGCGGCGTACACGGCAAGTCGGCTCCTCTGGCGCTCGCTTGGCAGCGCTCACTGTCACTTCCGTCCTACAATGTCTCCTCGGAAGCTAGCACCACCATGCTCGCTTGCGGGCACCATCGCCGGTGTCGACACGTGCGTCTAGGAGCCCGAAAGTCCTGGCAGCGTGAGTTGCAGGTGAAGAGCAGGAGCGGTAGCTGGAGGCTGGTGTTCGGACGCGTCCAGATGGGGAGCAGTACACGACGGTATGGAAGGTGACCGTGCCACGCCTGCACTCGCACATAAAGATAGACATTCAGATCTGGTCAAATTCAGATAGACATCATCTACTGTGCGTGCACTCGCCCATAGTTCAAATTCAGATCTACATTCAGATGTATCTTGAGCCCGAAGGATTGACATTCAGATGTCGATTTGTTCAAATAGACATCAGCGTGGCAAGTTCAGTTTGTCTTGAACCTAAAATATTGGCAATCAGAAGTCGATTTGTTCAGTTTATCAGGCAAGTTGTTTTGGTCGCCGTTGATTGCATCAGCGCGCACCACCAACCCCAACAGTCACTATAGTTCGTTGGTTTGTAGTTGTGTGCAGTTCAGCTACCCGACAGGTCGGGACTTGGCGCACACCCTAGACATGGTCGTTAGTGCCAAGGATGACTCGGACCGCGCGGTCGTACGAGGATGGTCGGGGGCAGAAGCTCGGAGCTGCGCTTGGGGCGACGACTACGGTGGGCAGACCAGAACTAACGTTGTGATTCCATAGCATAGCACGGGCATCTTACTAGTTATTGTAAAAGGGCTCGTCTATGCCATTTTAGCTCATGGGGAAATTAAAATAAATTTATTTTATACTAAAATTTTATTTTTTTAAAACTTGTTTTAGCATGTTGTAGTGGTAACAAGTATAAATTTCTAGTATTATTTATTTGACATAATTAACTGCATGATAAAAGAAATCCTAATCTATTATATTATTTTTTGCGTTCTTTGTTATACCTTTGTAATTATATCATTGAAAAATACATTTTGGCTTTCCCAAATTTAATCTACATTTTGTAACAAAATTTCATTCTTATCTTTTGAATACTAAAACTATATAGTGTATACACAGATTTATGGTAGATATCTCTAAAGTACCCCCTCCGTTTCGTAATGTAGTGCATATAAATTGTCTACAAAGTCAAACCATGCAAACTTTGACCAAATTTATGAAGAAAAACCTATACGTCTAGACTGCAAAATATATATCATTAGATTCATCATAAGATGTAGTTTCATATGTTATATACTCCCTCCGTCCCAAAATAAGTGACTCTATAAACTTGAGTCACTTATTTTGGGACGGAGGGAGCACTTAGCATTATAGATATATTAATAGTTTTCTCTATAAACTTGATCAAAGTTTGTAAAGTTTGACATTTCAAAAAATCTATATGACTACATTATGGAACTGAGGGAGTATATGATCTAACACATATCTTAATATTGGTTTTTAGTATATGATTAGCTAAGTATATTTGTAGAAACTTCAAGTGCATACATAGAACTATTGTCATGATTCTTTACCCATTTTTCCATGGTCAAATATCTGTTGTAATATTTATTTTTTTGCGTAGCTGCGTGCGCGCGAACAACATGGTGGAGTCTTGATGTTGTTGGTCGCCCCAAAATGGAGCTCCCCATTGGTACTTATTCCATTGTCGTACCTAAATATGATATGTGTGCAAGTGCAAAATTATAGCGATATTATTTCTCCACTGCTCCTCTGCGCCTCTGCATGATGTGCTTCCCCCGCGCGGCAGAAAATTCCTCTGATGCACCGCAGGCCACCTCGGACATCTTCCTTGTCTCGTTGTTGTGCCCAAGGGAAAGGAGGGGGAGCTCCACACCCACCGTCGCTACGATAGCCCTCTCATAGCCATAGACGGCCTCTGGAGTATAAATCCTGCCTAAGGTATCGGGACTCAACCACTCAGTATTGATGAGTAGGTTCAACATGGGTGACGAAGCACGGACCAAAAATTTAGGAGAACACTAACGCCCATGCATGTGATGGGAGCGAAACCCGCCCACACGTCCTATAACACACAGATTGCGCCACGTCACCGTATGCATGCATGTGGGAATCTTTTTGAATTTTCAGTTTTTTAAATGTTGTATCTCTTAAATGAAAAATCCGATTGAAGATCCGTTTTCACCATTAAATTCCTCACGACGAGATCTTCGAAACTAGATCTCATATCAATATATTTCGATGAATTTTTTTTGGTTAAAAGTTTTCATATCTATTGCACATGAATTGTCATGGTGTTTACACTGAAGTTGCTATGATATGTTTCAGCTATTTTCTTCTACATTTAAAAGAAATTTTGACATATTATAAAATGGGGAATTAAGAAACTAGACTTGCCATGAACCATAAACTAAAATTGCCATGATACATGCACTTAAAATTGCCATGGTTCATACAAAATATTTTTCATGGTCAAAGTACTGGAATTGTCATCATCAAAATACTAAAATTGCCATGCTCTACAAACTAAAATTGCCACATGACAACTTTAGTTTAAGCACTATGGCAACTACAGTGTGAACATCATGACAACTTTTGGGGAAAAAAAGAATTTCATTGAAACATATCAACATGGGGTCTAGTTTTGAAGATCTCGTCAAGACGGATTTAATGGTGAAAAAGGATTTTTAATTCGATTTTTTAATTAGGCGATAAAATATTTTTAAGCCGAAAACCAAAAAGATTTCTGCTGATGTCATCTGTTCACACGTGGCAAAATGAGTGGTAATTGAGGCGTGTGGGCGATGTGCAAGATGCCACACGTATGGGCGTTAGTTTTTTCCAAAATTTAGGAGCCTCCATAATTTATTTAAGTACTCCTACATGAACTCAATTTTTTTTTTTGTTAAACGTGTGATCTTTTTGACCGGAAAACATGTGGTCTTTCATATATATAGATATAGAATACTTAAAGTGGCTAAGCTTGCTCGAATGTTATGCGATTGCAGTTGTAGCCGTTGGCTCTTACCTGCTTGACATGTGTGGCCGGTTTATTTCTAGGTTCAGTCACGGTATTCTGGTTAATTTTCTATCTTGGTCCGGCTGGTTTATTTATTTTTAATTTTTCTTACCGCTTCTTAGCTTTTTTAACACGATACATGCGCAGACACTCATATATACGCACATACATTCATCTCTACGAACACATGCATGCGCACCCTTCTTTATTGGTCCGATTGGTTTATTTATTTTTAAATTTTCTTTACTGCTTCTTGGCGGTTTTAAATATATCCAAAACCACCATTCCTCAACATATATCACAACGTGTCACAAGCACAAGTTCTCAAGCATAAGTGAGCTTCCTTGCCCAAGTCCAGATCCACCTACCAGCACAGTGTTCGACACAGACGATGGATTCAGTTGTAAGAGCCAGCATCCGTTGCCACAGTCCACCATGACATTATCTGAAAGTGTTTTATATCCCTAATGTTATTTTGATGTTGATGACTAATCTCACAGTCCACCATGACATTATCTGAAAGTGTTTTATATCCCTAATGTTATTTTGATGTTGATGACAATAAGATTAGTGAGGACTAATGTAAAAAAAACTATAACAAACCTGCACGTACCTTTGCACTTTTTAAATATGTAACAAATAATCATATAATAGTGCAATTTTTGCACTATAGTATAATTTACACATGTTATATAGTACTTACATGGATACATTTTGCATGTACTCAACTTCCCCAAAATATCAATAAAACAGACTAAAAAGAAAAAAAAAGCAAAAAATGATTTTTTTTTTGTTCAGGCCAAAAAATAATAATCAGAAAATGCATACAAACAGAAAATAGTGAAACACTGTCAACACGAAATGGGCTTCAGCCAATAAGAAATCGACCGACCCAAAACAATGGTCACTATGATATTTGGGCCCAAAACACAACAACGGTCACAACAGAAAAATATTAAGGAGCACGAATCTTGAAGCAGAAGTCAATGGCCGAAATAACCGACTGACCCAGTGGCGGAGCCAGGATTGGAGCAAGCCCCGGGCCTAAATTTTTTTTTTCAGCGCGAGGGAAAAACTTAGCGTCCATAAGGCTACAGCTACCTCAAAAAATACCCCATACAAAATCATCTCAATTGCACAATAAATTTATAATTTAAACTCAATGCTTAATGATACAACAAAATAGATAAAAACATGACAAAAACTACAAAGAACAGTACAGGATACAAAAGAGTACCAAATCAATGGTTTGCTTCATCAGTGCCTCCCATAACCTGATCAACGGTGGAAGAAGAGCCAATACCTTCAAAACATCAAAAGCAAAATTTTAACAAAAGCATACACACTGTCAAGAACAAATTGATTTTTTTACAGCAGCAACAACCATTACTCCATTAGCAGTACTGCAGTACCCTGAGCACATCCACACATTACACATAAAGTTTTAACAATAGCATACACATCCACACATCCAACCATTAGCAGTACATGAATTCTCTTGGAGAATAGGAGCACAGATGCAATTATGAAATCTGAAGCAACTTTTTGATTTTTTTTTAGGGGAGAACCTGACTATGCAGCAAATCTGAAGTAAGTAGGTCCGATTCATTAACAACTAGCAAGCTTTCGGGTTTTTGTCGGATAGGGCAACACTTCCGGTTTAGATCAAAATTGTCGGTGTTACTACTTTGGTGAGTATGAGGTTCTGTAACTCTGAAATCTGAAGCAAACGCAGAGGCTGCAAGGTGATACAGAACATGGTGCATGTAGAATTTAGAAGTGCGTGTCTTTGCAAAAAACTTGATGCTTCAGGGTTCAGGCACGTCATGTACCGGCAGGGGCGCGGGGCGGCGGGGGAGGCCTGAGCAGAGCGGCGCGGCCGGCGGTGCCCAGCTAGAGATGCCGAGCAGCCGAGCAGGCGGGGCCGCGGGGGGACCGCCGGATCGGGGAGAGTAGACGGCCGGGGAGCGCCGGAGCGGAGGCCGGAGCGGCGGCGGCTCGGCTCACTGCGAGGAGGCGCTGCGGGCTGTGGCTCTCGTGCGTGTGCGTGGTTAGGTCTCGGCACTGCTGAAGAATTGGACTATTGGAGAGGCTGGCCTGGGCCCTGGCTATGTGCTGGGCCAAGCCCCGGGCCCATTCAAAAATATAGATAGGTAATAGCTAAAAAAAAAGCCACGCCCCGGGCCTGGGTCCTGGGGGCCTGGGGCCCAGATCCGCCCCTGACCGCCGGTAGCATGCTGTCTCCGGCAGGTAGCACCGCCGAACGCGGACGGTAGCACCGATGGCCGCTGATGGAAGCACTGTTGCGCTTCCTTGGTAGAATGTAGACTAATTTGGAACAAATTATGTAGTCAGGATGTAGACTAATTCGAAACGGAGGGAGTACTGAATAAGGCTCTCTTTACCTCCTCTTCGGTATATGGGGCCATTAAAGCCTCATTCATGTTGGGAGTAACTTTCGGTTTCACCCTGTTAATAACATTCCAATTCGGATATGCAACTTCTGAAGTGAACAAGTGTTGAAAATAGCTACCAATCAGATTCTTCATTGACTCATTGTCCTCTTTCCATTCACCATTGTCATCCAACAGTCTACGAATATAGTTCCTTTTCTTCTTGATACAATAAGGAGGAATTTTACAACGCTTGGAAATATTGACAGCCGTTCATTGGTTCGGATCCAATGGTTAAATATTGAAAGATAACTGTTACACAGAACCTAAATAGTGGGCCAGGAACTGATTTTGAAAATTAGTCCGGGGATATTATGATGAAAAAAATGTATGTAAAGGTTGAAGTGCTATCCAGCGAGGGAAAGCTGATCACAAAGCTAAGGAAATCAGAGTTTAGACCAGATTAGCGAAAACGAAATCAGAGTAACTATATGGATAGTCGCTAAATTAGCTCCCAAATCAAATCAAAATGCAGCGGTATGCTGTCCAACTATGAGCTTTAGGTGCACTTAGCCAACACCATTTCTAACAACGTTGCCTGATTGCTACTCACTCCGTTTTTATTTACTTCGCGTTTAGGGTTTTGTTAAAGTCAAAATTTGTCAAGTTTGACCAAAAATAGAGGAAAATATATAGCCATTAATTAAGGACTCTTGATTGCTGAGTAATGGTAGCATGCAGTTTCACAATTATTTTAGTTTTATAACAGCAGGAAGATGATGCTAAAATTGAGGTATTTGGTTCCCTTGGATCCCTGCCTACTGGTCTGGTTTATTTGGACGCTTCGTGCTTCTCTAAAATTAATTGCAATGGCTTATTAGAATTACTAATCACAGTACATTGCCGAATATAAATGTTCACTAATGAATACGAAAGACTCTTTTACTATTCTTGGTTTCCCACTCACCCAAGTTCAGTTCAAATAAAATGGCATGAATAGATCAAACACAAGGAAATAGATAATATGATCTGGCAAACATAGACAAAGTTCCAGATGTGGCACATGCCTTCTTTCACTTATTTCGCTTCTAGCTCCTTTCTTAGACGAATTTTTCTAGGATCTAGAAGAATTTTTCTAGGACCCAGATGACCTTCACTTCAACTTGATCACCATCGAATTCTCTTTTTTGAGTCCTAATTTTACGGGGTAACTCTAGATGTTCTTCACTCCTAATTCTACGGTTGCAGTCTAGACAGAATTTCAAATTCTTGTCCTCTTCTTGGCTGTCACAGGTTGTGATTACTCTTAGGTCCACCTCTATGTGGAGTTTGTACTGTCTGCGTTTAGGCAATGCAATCATGGGTGGTCCCAGTGGAAGAATGCACGTGGAACCACAGGGCAGGGACAAGCTACTGCCTCGTTCAAAACTGAAGAGATTGACGCTTTTGCTCCCATAGTCAATGGCAATTGCCTTGACGCTACCATACACAGAGCGGCTTCTCGAACCGAAGTCTTTGAGGTTCAACCTGACCTCAACATAGGTCTCAACTGCTTCCGGAATCACCAAGTATGTGATCTCCAACTTGCGGCCAAGGCCTCCATAGATGGTTTGTGTGAATTCCTCAACTTCATCAGGCTCAGTAACACTCCAGCCTCGGTAGAAATGACCGCCCCAAGACCCCTCATCATCAGTAGAAGACCCCTCATCGTCTTCTGTGAAAACCAGGTCTTATGTGAAAACCTCCAAGAAAAAGGCACCGTAAGCCTGTAGTATCCTATATGGTCCAGTGAGTACCAAATCCATTCCTTCCTACACATGAAAGCATGAATGTGAAGGATTTTAATTTATTACAATATATAATGCATGTAAAGAGGCATAAAGCATGTAGTAGATATAACATACGGTAGCTAGTGTATACCTCTTGTACTTCCCCCTCGAGCGCCGTATAGATGACAGAACTTTGGTACCAGTCATGGGCGTTGATACGGCTGATATGGAAGTTTGCACGAATGGCCAACACTTGCACCGCACGTAAAATTGACACCTCCGTCAAAACTTCATCATCGGAATCCTCCGAGGCAAATGAAGCATCATCCTCACCTCCATCACCATCCTCACCTCCGTCACCATCCTCATTGGCAGTGTTAATAAACCATCCATGAAACTTCAGTTTGGTTCCATACATGTTCCAATCCCACACTTCACTCATCGGCTGATTGTTGTCACCCTCAAGCAAGGGAAAAAAAAGAGATATTAGCAAATAGGATATGTCACTACAGAATGTCATCAACCACCACACAATTGGGACTGGCAATAGGCATATCTATAGTACAAACAACAATATGGACCGACCTTACCTGTTTTACTTCTACATTCCACAAACAGTGAACAACAACAAAACTAATCACGCCACAAGCAACGTATTGTAGAGCAGGCTGCCCCCCACCCTGAAAAAAAAAGATGAGATGAGCATATAGAACAAGGCATTTTATTTTCAAGATAATATCAGGTGCAACTCAAGTAGCATAACTCACCTGTGTGGATTGAAACCAGTTCAGTATGATGATAATTACAGTGTATCGCAAAAATGCGTAATTAAAGAAACGGTTCTTGCTAGCTCTTGGCACAGCGATACAGAGGGCAAGTGCAACACATATACCTGGAACCAAAAAGCAGAAATCCATATTATGTGCTGAGTGATGCAGCAACTGCTCCAATATGCAGAATTTAAAACAATAGTTAATCCAAGAGGAAGTTCAAACTTCAAAATAATTTGTTTTTCTTTGTGCATACTGTCTCGGCCCCTTGGGCCACAAATTTTTTTTAATCATACCGGCAACAGCAAAAGAGTGGCATGGATCCCATATAGAGCAACCGAGCAAGTAAAACAGCCAAGCAAGCAGGGCGCATCTGAACAAGAATTGGAAACGTTCTAGTTTCAAATCTGCACTTTTCCCTAGTACTAATACTAAAGAATAAACAAAAGATAGAATGTTCTCTTAGATAAACAAGAATAAGAAAATGCTGATAAATACTATTTCGTCCTCGTAGACCAACAAGAGAAACAGCTGCAATGATGCGAAAATTTTACTGAGGTCTCACTATAAATACAGGTGATTATGCCAAATGAGTTGACACGCACAAGTCATAGTGAAGCTGATGTTACTTTTATTCTATTACTAACCACATATCTATAACCATTGCAAGTTTCAGAAGAACAAACCGCAAATGTAATTTGGCACAAACAAAAGAACTTCTATTCTATTACTAACCAGATATTGCAGTGTCGCCAATGAAAAGCATGGAGGCAGCATCTGCGGGTGGGAACACATGCTGTGCATAACAATGCAGATCAGATTAGTTGAACTATTAAACTAAAAACGAACCCACTGACAATATAATCACCAAAAGTTCACTAAAAAGATCTATGACATTTATTGGAGCATAAAAAATTAAGCTACCCTGACCATAACTGAAGTGAACACCACCCAGAAAGTGCTCATAATTCTTAGAAATACACAATATAACTAATAAAAACAAACCTGGATACGGGAAGAAATTCCCAAAACATTGTTTGCTAAACAATGCTTCATAGCAGCACAGCACATGCAAACAAAAAATCCGGGGATTGAAGCCACAGCCCATGACTTGATGACGCCTACTGAAACTCATAAAATCAGATATGCATGAACTTAAACCATATTAAAAAATATTGGTAAATGTAGGCAGCTGGCATCAAACTAGTGTAAGGATGAACCCTTCATGTCTTTGTCCTGCTGAGCTAAGATAAATCCAAAGACACCATAACATGAATAGTAATCAAGATCTAGTAAGATGCTAATATCTCAACTTAACAAGGAAAATCTGTCCACAATGAAATAAGTCAACAACAAAGTATGGTTTCAGTTCCATGCCACTTAACTGTACACAATGAATAGTAATCAAAGGAAAGAAGTCAACAAGAAACTATTTCCATGCCACGTAACTGTTGATAAAATATTGAAATCTGCTTCATATGCTACTTGCCGTGCAAACTTTTGAGAATTACTACGACATTCCACAATGAGGTGGACAAGACAGCGGTGAGGAGCCTACCAAAAAAAATCAATGCTAAAAGATCATTATGGAGTGCACAAGAGGTCAATCTAATAATTTTTAGTCACCACGTTTTTGTTCCAGCCATAGTATCCTGAAGATAAAATCTGGCCTAGAATAGTACTGAAAAAAGACAGATGCATAATAACAAGCTCCGCACAATTGGACCCATCAAAATGAGTAGGAACATACTGTGGATACGTGGAGCATCCAAACGAAACTTGAACAGAGAGAACACTGGCAAAAGCATATCATGCATTTTGGATATCATCATCTCCTGCATAATAATAGGTAAAATAAATAAATTTCATTTAATAGAAACGAATGAATTCAGGTGGCTAACTGTAGGGTAACGCAGCAGAAAACAAAAATTTCTGACCTACGCACCAGCCCAGGACCACTATGGAGACTGCATACAAGGTTTGATCATTTTCGTTACCGACTCGTAGCGCAGCGGAAGTAGAGTCGATGACGATCGGCGGGGCAGATCCCCGCAGCTAGGATTTACAACCTCCCAACCGCGAGGATGTATCCCCTCGTCTTCCCTTCAGACAGCCCTCCGGGAGGCGGTCGAACAGTCCCCCGGACGGTGTCGCGGACAGCCCTTCGGGAGGACCTTCGAAACTCGAACGGTCACTCGGACAGCCCTTCGGGAGGACTCACAGAACTCGAACCGTCACTTGGACAGCCCTTCGGGAGGCACTCTCGAACAGCCCCTCGGGCACTAAGATCGAAACTACGACCTCTCTACAGAGTTGCACACATACGGTGTCATCTATCCGGCAGGGCTTCGCCGTCCAGAACTAGTTCCCACCGGAACCCAGACAGCCTTTCGGCTCTACGAAACTCTTTTCGTGGGAGGGAGAGGGAAGCCAGATCATTGCATGGCACTTGTATGTGAGAAGGGATGGATTTGTGGGCAGCCCACTCTCCTCTATTTATAGGAAAACCAAGGGGTAAAGTTGGCATTCACAAATACCAAAAGTACCCCCACTTTATGTCATTTACATAAAGAATAAAGCAAAAAGGAGTGCCATGTGGTGCTCCATGGAGCTCCACCCTCCATGGCCGGCCACCCCTTGGGGGCCCCCCCAAGGGGGCTTCCTTAGTGCCTAAGGCTTCTAGAAGCCTTTTGGGAAATTTCCCAAAAGGTGCTTTCCATAAAATTCCCAAAAAGCACTTTCACTATTCACGACGACATTTTTCAGCGTCCGTACGAACTGAAAATATTTATGTGGGCTTGGAACATTTCCAGTACCCACTAAAATAATTTTCAACGCGTTCTGGAACAATTCCAGTTTAGTGATTTCATCTGCGAAAAGCATCTGAAGCGGTTCCGGCAGCCCCGGAACATTTCCGGTTTTTCTTCCAGAAAATTCCCAGAAGTTTCCAGAATGATTCTGGCATCCTCCAAGAATTATCAGGCATGTGCCGAAACCATTTTGACTTAATGGTATCCCCTGAAACTACTTTTCAGTTTCACCGGACCTCATCCGGTGACCTCTCTCTGCGGAACTTTTCCGCTGTCCGAAACTTTTCGGTGTCCGAAACTTTTTCGGTGATTTTCTCTCAGACTCCCTATCTAGTATTCAGCAGATAGATGACCCTTAAGCGTGTGACCCTACAGGTTCGGTGAAGTATAGACATGACACGGAACCCCTTCCGATCAATGATCAACATCGGAGCCGTGGACACCCATATTGACCCCTATACCCACACGAATGAATATTCGAGTGAACCTCCAGTTGCCGTGTGCTATTCCTGTTGCTTCGCGATATGTTACAAATACCCGAGGCGAGACATGTTGGCATTCCCGTGGATCAACAACTTGTCCACTATGCTAGTTACCTCGTTACCGATATTGTTCTCTTTTCTCGTTACCGTGTTCCGGCATCCCCGTGATCAAATCACAAAGTGTCTGGCCAGACGATGATGGATACCTTAACACCGAGAGGGCCCAGAGATATCTCTCCATCGTCGGAGGAGCAAATCCCAATCTTGAGCTATCAAGTTACTTAACATACTTTCCCATGAACCCGTAAGCCGCCGTAATAGCCATCCAGTTACGGATGACGTTTAACAAACCCCAAAGTTCATGAATCAAGCATGAAGAAACTCGATACTCTCATGGTCTGAGGAATCATGCAAACGTTAACCATCTCTGTGTTATCAACCATTAACTTGTGACGAATGAATCTCATAGCATAACATCAATCGGGTCGATTCAACACAAATGTTCTTCTAACATTGTGCCCTCAAAACTGCTGGCATAGACATGCCCATGATTGGGAAAACATAATCATCATGCAACACTTGAGCTAGTCTTAGAGGCATGACTAGGAATACTTTTTACCGTTTATTATTCCACACGTGCACATGGGTTTTCCCCAGAGCCTTTATGGATATACGGGCTCGGGAACCACAGCAGTTATAGCATGGAAAATAAACATAATTATGAGCAAGGAGATAAATAATAACATTTATTATTGCCTCTAGGGCATATCTCCTACAGACTCCCACTTGCACTAGAGTCAATAATCTAGTTAATGTTAATGCACTTTACACCTATGGCACATTGGTGTAAAATATGCTTCGCATGTGGTATAGCCTGATGTCCAACGGATCTGACGACTTCAGATCCGTGTGTATCTTTGCATATCCTCGCGTTTTCACGCTTTCACAAAATTCATATTTTGTGTACACCTTGCTTTGTATATGTGTGAATCATTGGTCGAAACCTGATTCCTCAGACTGAGCTATGGAGCAACTATCTGCAATAGTGTCCCATTGACCAAGCCTTCTTGGAACCATACTAAGTTCATGAATGAACTATATGATTCAACAACTTCTTTGTCGCTTCTAAAGCGTCAACATACTTAGCCTTTGTTATAGAATTCGCCTCAGTATCTTGTTTGGAACAATTTCCAACTACCGTGCCACCATATTGTGTATTGCACAAAACCCATAACTTTAATCGAAAATTGCTTGGAGCATGGATAAAGACTGTATCGATGTAACCTTTTACAACGAACTCTTCATGATCTCCGCTTGCGAGAAAACATGTCATCAGTGCTACTATAGTACTCAATGACCTTTTTTCACTGTTGTCCCATGATCAGTACTTTTGATCACTTTGGTATCTATACTCGCAACAACTTTGGAGTATTGGACATATCTGGTTGTTTTTACATACCATGGAATACATGATTAATCCAAACATGAAGGTGTGTGGAATCTCCATCATGTATTTTGCTCATCAGTGTTTTTGGGACACCGAGTCTTGCAAAAACTCTTTCCATGTGACTTCGGCAAGAATCACTCCTTGACGTTTTTAATGCTAAAAGGTTTTAGCATCTTGTCAATATGTATCTTTGCTCAGCCCCATTAGGTAAATCTATCTCCATAGATCATCATGCCTAATATAAAGGCTATTTTGCCCAAGCACTTCATCGAAAAACTATTTTCAAATGAAGTCCTAATTCATGTCAAGAAATTTATTTCCAATTAACAATGTGTCAAGCACACAACGTTTCTAGAAATTTTATTATGCTCCCACTTACTTTCTTGAATCATAAGCATCTTCGTTACCCATTGATGAAGTCAAACCCCTTTGACCATTTCATCAAAACACGAAGATTCCAACTCCATTTTGCTCTCTTCTGTCCATTGCTGGAACTCTGAAGTTTGCATACTTACTAGCATCCTCTGGAATGACAAAATACCTTGGACTGTAACACATGCAAGTCCTTGGTTTCATTTCCATCAGATGGAAATCCTTTTGTCATCCTTTGTTTCATATCTCATGATTGAAATATGTATTAATTGCTAGTTCAATCCGAACCGATTTTAAGCATCGCTACGATGAAACAACCTCATCGTAGTCAACTCCTTGAACTCGTTATTGCAACAAGTCAAGCTTTATCGATAAAACATTTTTACCCGTATCAGTTTTTAGTTCCATAAAATTCGTTAGACTCTAAGTCTTTCGAAAGGTGTATCAAGGTTTTAATCTTGAAACATTTATATGGAGACTATCTCGGATTGTATTGGCATTTAGCCAATTCCGGAGTCAGGGCCCATCAACGCTTCCTTGTGTATCGTAGGTATACTGTTGTCTAACAACAATATCTCGTTTGCGCACCTGAGAGGTTTGCACGAGCCTTGCCTACGTGGTTCAGCTGCAAGTTCGACCGAAGTCCATACATTTTATTGTAGAGACTTCCGTATCAGTCATAGTAGGAAACTCTGGAATTACTTCCAAGGTCTCTTTCCTTTGACCTGATGACGGAGATACTGGTTATCTCGTCGAGTTGCATTATTCTCCCACTCACCTTTTTAAAAGAACCATTTTCTTCAAAAAGCATACCGTTCTTTGTGGCAAACCTATTTGCCTCGGTATAGTGAGGGAGGAATACCCAATGACTTGGGATAACCTACAAAGTAGCACTTGTCTGATTTGGAATAGGTTTGTAACCTTTTACACAAGCCCCATATTCCAAATGTTTAAGAAAAGATATAACATGGTTGGGCGTACCATACCATGGTGTCATTTCAACAGACCTAATGGAGCACTTTTAAGTGTAAAAGCCGCAGTCTCTAAAGCATCACTTTAAAAGGGATAATGGCAAATTTAATTATGTCATCTTTGATCTTACCATGTCATAAATGGTTCGATTACATCTTCACGGACTTTCCACTTGCAGTGGTGTTCCGGGAGGTGCAAGTTATGAAACCCCTTTCACAACTCATCAGACATTCGCTAAACTTGTAACTCAAATATTCTTTTCTGCAATCGAATTGTAGAAACATAATCTTCTTGTTACAATAACTTCTACTTCATATTTGAAAACCTTTTGAATGAATTCAAAAAATTCAGACTTACGTCTCATCAAGTAAATATCCATATATCTACTTGAGTCATTTCTGAAGATAGATAAATCCACTACTTGCAAAAACATTTATCGGACTACATACATCAAAATGTATGATCACCAATAAATTCTTTGCTCGTTCCTTATGGCCTGTGAACGGTATTTCAGTCACTTCACTTTTCGAAGGAAAGTTGCAAGTGTCAGATGATTCAAAAATCAAACGACTGCATAATCCATCATAATGGAATCTTTCATGCGGGTTTCTCCAATGTGACAAAATGCAGTGCCACACTTGTGTGGTATTCTTTTAGTCTTGCGACATTTAGCGTCAGTGTTATGGATGTATCATTTTACCATCAATATTCATAACATACATCCCATCTTGGATGGAAGTATGGCCCTTCATGTTATTCATAATACTGAACAACAATTGTTCTTTTATGAACAACTCTTTTGCAACAAACATTGTGCAATGGGCTAGAGTGTGTAAAACTCTAAAATGAATTATGAAAGTAAATCCAGAGGTAATATATTATTATCATTATTCATAACATGCTTCTCATTCTCAATGAAAGTATGGCCCTTATGTTATTCATAACATCGAACATAAAAAGTTCTCTTATGAACAACCTTCTTGCAAGATTACTTTATGCAAAGGCTAGAGTTTGTAAAACTCTAAATGAATTATGAAAATAAATACAGACGGTAATACACCGATGGAAGGTATAGTAACATTTACTATGTTCCCTGTGTATACCTAAACCTCATTCCTGGCTAGTCTTTCAGGCCATAGTAGTTCTTACATCGAGTTGCAACAGAATGCAATCGAGCGGGTATCTCTATGATTAACTCACAATACCCAAGAATCAGTGATTAACAAATTAATCATAATTCCCAAGAACTATATCTTTGACTAGCCTTCTATACATCAAAAACTTGTATGACATTCATACATGAGCTGGATATTCCAGTCTTCTTTCTTTCTGCCATTATACTTCTAACAGTTTAACTTTTAGTATTTCTCCTACTCTCAGAAGAAGCACCCAACTTAAGAGTGGCGTTAGCCCCGGACTTCCTAGGCGTGAAAGTTTCACTAACACCCTTCGCACACTTCCTTTCTCTTTAAGTTGTTGTTTTATTCACCTTTCATCATATGACAGGCGTTCTTCTGGATCCCTCTCTTATCAGTCTAATGTATAGTAAACTTCTTTTACTAATAGTTTGCAAACAAACATTGCTTTGGATATCTCATATCTTTTAGCCTATGTCTGTCTCTGAAAATGATTTTCAGATTCCATGAATATCACATAACTATCCAAACTTTCGAAGTTCGGGTCTCATGGAAACAAACATATTGCACTTGACTGAAACAGAATTCTAGCTTTTGGATCGAAGGACGAGAGTCACATGATCCATAGCATAAGCGAGAGAATACCAAAGTATGCGATAGGACAAAATCCTTCTTGGCACTCTTGAGGATAATCCTCACATTACGTTACCAACCGTAAAGTTTTAACCAGATATTTAACAGCTATTCAATTTTAATAGGGAAGGTGGAAACGCGAGCCATTATTCTACCACTATTATGCAAATCACACTTAGACAGTGTTCAAAATTAATTGCACTGAGAATTAAAAGAATTAATTCTACAGTGCGCTCCCACTCAAATCAATATCTCTCATAATTGATTGTGAGTGATTCAAGATCCGCATTTCAATTCAACGCCATTGATGGTAGCATCACTGATGACGAAAATCTCAATCGGTAGGCAAACTTGAGAATCACATCTCTATGTGACTCTTGTTCATCTTTCGATGCGTGTGTTCCGAGCTCATGACTTTCATGCCTGAACGTCAAGACAACCAAGTGATCTCGCTGCGAGGTCTCAACTCACCCGCCTCACACATCCCTAATCGTTCGTACCCATGTTAGCATGTGATACCCCGAAAAGTTAGGTGCCGTGACGGTGCTACACTTGGGAGAACACTAACTACTTGATATTTTTGTGAGAGATCACCCTAATAAAAGCGACTACCGCGCAATCAAGAAGGGTGCAACATAAGGGATAAACATCTCAGGCAATTCATAATAGCATGATATGGTATAGCCCTTTCTGACGGAGAAGTCTTGTATTCCTTCGTCTTCGGCATTCACGTCGGTGATCACCTTCGCGAAGATTGCCACGACCTTGTCGATGCAGCAGATAATATTGCTATCTCTATAGCTAATAAAATAATGCATTACACAAGGTTGACACACAGGTCATTTAAAGTGCAATCATATGGCTCCAGCCATCATGCCGAATCATGACACGCAGGTCATGTTAATCAATTTACATTATATAGTCATCTCATACATAATCAAATTATTATGAGCACTGCTATACCACATCACATGCACATGTAAACCCTCCTGCAAAACCAAGTTAGACGCCTCTAATTGGTTCATGCAAAAAACTAGTTTTTCGTGGCTTCTAAGGTTTCGAAACAAACCGAAGCTACCAACGTCCATCATCAAGTATGATAATTCAAGTCGCTAGATTAACTTTCCAGGGTGTATGAAAACCGAGATAATAAAATCTCGAGCCCCATACTAAACTTCGTCATACGCATGACCCCCGTGCAGATCATATCTGCATTGCCCTTTTGTCTGCGAAATTTCATCTTTCCTTTTAACTACGGTGGAATTCAATGAACTGTTAGCACTTCGTTGATCAATCAGGATCGCGGATTGCCAGAACTTTGAAACTCCACCATGCTGTTATCAAGATCAGAAATATGCAAATTCCAGGGAAGCAACAAGAATATCGGGTAACAGATTTCATCTGCTACCCGCACAAATAATTTTCAGTAATAGAACTCATCTACTACCTAATTATATTGTACAACACCCATACATCACTATGTATTCTAGATCACAACCTGCATCTACGCATAGCACGGCTCTTGATGCCACTGTAGGGTAACGCAGCAGAAAACAAAAATTTCTGACCTACGCACCAGCCCAGGACCACTATGGAGACTGCATACAAGGTTTGATCATTTTCGTTACCGACTCGTAGCGCAGCGGAAGTAGAGTCGATGACGATCGGCGGGGCAGATCCCCGCAGCTAGGATTTACAACCTCCCAACCGCGAGGATGTATCCCCTCGTCTTCCCTTCAGACAGCCCTCCGGGAGGCGGTCGAACAGTCCCCCGGACGGTGTCGCGGACAGCCCTTCGGGAGGACCTTCGAAACTCGAACGGTCACTCGGACAGCCCTTCGGGAGGACTCACAGAACTCGAACCGTCACTTGGACAGCCCTTCGGGAGGCACTCTCGAACAGCCCCTCGGGCACTAAGATCGAAACTACGACCTCTCTACAGAGTTGCACACATACGGTGTCATCTATCCGGCAGGGCTTCGCCGTCCAGAACTAGTTCCCACCGGAACCCAGACAGCCTTTCGGCTCTACGAAACTCTTTTCGTGGGAGGGAGAGGGAAGCCAGATCATTGCATGGCACTTGTATGTGAGAAGGGATGGATTTGTGGGCAGCCCACTCTCCTCTATTTATAGGAAAACCAAGGGGTAAAGTTGGCATTCACAAATACCAAAAGTACCCCCACTTTATGTCATTTACATAAAGAATAAAGCAAAAAGGAGTGCCATGTGGAGCTCCATGGAGCTCCACCCTCCATGGCCGGCCACCCCTTGGGGGCCCCCCCAAGGGGGCTTCCTTAGTGCCTAAGGCTTCTAGAAGCCTTTTGGGAAATTTCCCAAAAGGTGATTTCCATAAAATTCCCAAAAAGCACTTTCACTATTCACGACGACATTTTTCAGCGTCCGTACGAACTGAAAATATTTATGTGGGCTTGGAACATTTCCAGTACCCACTAAAATAATTTTCAACGCGTTCTGGAACAATTCCAGTTTAGTGATTTCATCTGCGAAAAGCATCTGAAGCGGTTCCGGCAGCCCCGGAACATTTCCGGTTTTTCTTCCAGAAAATTCCCAGAAGTTTCCAGAATGATTCTGGCATCCTCCAAGAATTATCAGGCATGTGCCGAAACCATTTTGACTTAATGGTATCCCCTGAAACTACTTTTCAGTTTCACCGGACCTCATCCGGTGACCTCTCTCTGCGGAACCTTTCCGCTGTCCGAAACTTTTTCGGTGATTTTCTCTCAGACTCCCTGTCTAGTATTCAGCAGATAGATGACCCTTAAGCGTGTGACCCTATAGGTTCGGTGAAGTATAGACATGACACGGAACCCCTTCCGATCAATGATCAACATCGGAGCCGTGGACACCCATATTGACCCCTATACCCACACGAATGAATATTCGAGTGAACCTCCAGTTGCCGTGTGCTATTCCTGTTGCTTCGCGATATGTTACAAATACCCGAGGCGAGACATGTTGGCATTCCCGTGGATCAACAACTTGTCCACTATGCTAGTTACCTCGTTACCGGTATTGTTCTCTTTTCTCGTTACCGTGTTCCGGCATCCCCGTGATCAAATCACAAAGTGTCTGGCCAGACGATGATGGATACCTTAACACCGAGAGGGCCCAGAGATATCTCTCCATCGTCGGAGGAGCAAATCCCAATCTTGAGCTATCAAGTTACTTAACATACTTTCCCATGAACCCGTAAGCCGCCTTAATAGCCATCCAGTTACGGATGACGTTTAACAAACCCCAAAGTTCATGAATCAAGCATGAAGAAACTCGATACTCTCATGGTCTGAGGAATCATGCAAACGTTAACCATCTCTGTGTTATCAACCATTAACTTGTGACGAATGAATCTCATAGCATAACATCAATCGGGTCGATTCAACACAAATGTTCTTCTAACATTGTGCCCTCAAAGCTGCTGGCATAGACATGCCCATGATTGGGAAAACATAATCATCATGCAACACTTGAGCTAGTCTTAGAGGCATGACTAGGAATACTTTTTACCGTTTATTATTCCACACGTGCACATGGGTTTTCCCCAGAGCCTTTATGGATATACGGGCTCGGGAACCACAGCAGTTATAGCATGGAACATAAACATAATTATGAGCAAGGAGATAAATAATAACATTTATTATTGCCTCTAGGGCATATCTCCTACACTAACCCCCAACCGTAGTTTGCTTAATAAAAAGACAAAATAAATCGTTCTGTTACCGACTAATAAGATATGCCAAAGGAGACGTCGATGGGCCTGCCTAATCCGACCTCGCGGGGGCGGAGACGAGGAAAAGCGAAGGTGAGGAGAGGGGGATCTGAGACGGCGAAGGGCCTAACCCGACCTGGCGGCGGCGGGCGGAAAGACTATGCGGGCGGAGACAAGGAGGAAAAGCTAAGGTGAGGAGAGGGGGATCTGAGACGGCGAAGGGCCTAACCCGACCTGGCGGTGGCGGGCGGAAAGACTATGGGGGCGGAGACAAGGAGGAAAAGCTAAGGTGAGGAGAGGGGGATCTGAGACGGCGAAGGGCCTAACCCGACCTGGCGGCGGGCGGAAAGACTATGGGGATCGGCAGAGTTGATACGGCAGGACGCCGACTTCGAGTTTCCCTGCTCGAGGTACCGATGAGGACCGGAGGGCAGCGCCGTTCGGCAGAACCTGGAAGGGCACAAGGGGTCGCGCCGTGGGGCTCTGGGCAGTCGATTGGGAGGGCGAAACAGCAGAGACAAAAAAAAGTACGAGGAGAAGCACTTACCAGACGGCGACGAGCCCGACGCCGGAAGGTAAACAGCTGCGGGCGGTAGAGAGGAGAGCAAACCCTAGCGGCGGCGGAGAGGACTAGAGGAGAGGCGGCTGTGGATGGATGGGACCGATGGGAACGAGATCGTCTGACTTTTATATCCCCACAACTATAATAAATTTAGGACCTTGATTAGCTTTCTGTGGGCACGGTTTTAATATGGTAACCTAGCAATACATGCATGCATGCGAGTATTTAACCAAAAATTACCACATTTCATGAAAACGTGCCTAGAAACTACCACTTTACAAATTTGTGCCAAAAACTATCACTTTTTTACCAATCCGTGGCAAAAAACTACCACTTTCGGAAAATGACCAGTTTAGAAGATTCAAACATGTTTATGATAAGTGGGGCCCACCCGTCAGGGCTGACGTGGCAGGAAAGTCAACACCATTTATTTTGACTATTAAGTTGACCGTTATGACAAGTGGGCCCCACACGTCAGTATCTATCTTCTTCTTCCTCCTCCTATATTCTCTTGCCCATTTCAACGAACACCGCGTCTTCGTGCCCCACGGCGAGCACTTGTGTCGTCCATGTCGCCCACCAGTGGTGGAGCCAGGATTGGAGCAAGCCCCGGGCCCAAATTTTTTTTTCAGCGCGAGGGAAAAACTTAGCGTCCATAAGGCTACAGCTACCTCAAAAAATACCCCATACAAAATCATCTCAATTGCACAATAAATTTATAATTTAAACTCAATGCTTAATGATACAACAAAATAGATAAAAACATGACAAAAACTACAAAGAACAGTACAGGATACAAAAGAGTACCAAATCAATGGTTTGCTTCATCAGTGCCTCCCATAACCTGATCAACGGTGGAAGAAGAGCCAATACCTTCAAAACATCAAAAGCAAAATTTTAACAACAGCATACACACTGTCAAGAACAAATTGAGTTTTTTTTGCAGCAGCAGCAACCATTACTCCATTAGCAGTACTGCAGTACCCTGAGCACATCCACACATTACACATAAAGTTTTAACAATAGCATACACATCCACACATCCAACCATTAGCAGTACATGAATTCTCTTGGAGAATAGGAGCACAGATGCAATTATGAAATCTGAAGCAACTTTTTTAGTTTTTTTTAGGGGAGAACCTGACTATGCAGCAAATCTGAAGTAAGTAGGTCCGATTCATTAACAACTAGCAAGTTTTCGGGTTTTTGTCGGATAGGACAACACTTCCGGTTTAGATCAAAATTGTCGGTGTTACTACTTTGGTGAGTATGAGGTTCTGTAACTCTGAAATCTGAAGCAAACGCAGAGGCTGCAAGGTGATACAGAACATGGTGCATGTAGAATTTAGAAGTGCGTGTCTTTGCAAAAAACTTGATGCTTCAGGGTTCAGGCATGTCATGTACCGGCAGGGGCGCGGGGCGGCGGGGGAGGCCAGAGCAGAGCGGCACGGCCGGCGGCGCCCAGCTGGAGATGCCGAGCAGCCGAGCAGGCGGGGCCGCGGGGGGACCGCCGGATCGGGGAGAGTAGACGGCCGGGGAGCGCCGGAGTGGAGGCCGGGGAGTGCCGGAGCGGAGGCCGGAGCGGCGGCGGCTCGGCGCACTGCGAGGAGGCGCTGCGGGCTGCGGCTCTCGTGCGTGTGCGTGGTTAGGTCTCGGCGCTGCTGAAGAATTGGACTATTGGAGAGGCTGGCCTGGGCCCTGGCTGTATGCTGGGCCAAGCCCCGGGCCCATTCAAAAATATAGATAGGTAATAGCTAAAAAAAAAGCCACGCCCCGGGCCTGGGCCCTGGGGGCCTGGGGCCCAGATCCGCCCCTGGACTGACCCACATTTAATCTCTAGGGAACTTACATGTAGCTAAATCGAAAAAAAGGTGGGTCAAGCAGACATTAGACTGGTAGCTAGCAACACCTCTCTTTCCAAGAGAGCAACCAGCAAGCAAGCATGCCCACTGCCGCCTGTGACCACCACAGCGCCGCGGCAGCCGCGTCACGCCGCCGACTGCGCGTCTGCTTCATCGTCTCCCTCGCCGTACTCCTCCTCCTCGCAGTGGCCGTCGCCGTGCTTGCCATCACGGCGCTCCCGGCCGACACCACCATCTCTACGATCCGGCTCACCTCCGTGTCTCTCTCCCCTGGCCGACTCTCCCTCAACGTGACGCTCGACGTCGTCCTCTCCATCCGCAACCCCAGCCCCGTCGCGTCCTTCACGCATGACGCCGGCCGCGCTGAGGTCTACTACCACGGCGCGCTCGCGGCGGACGCCAACGTGCCGCCCGGACGCATCAGCGCGGGAAGCACCAACGTGGTGACTGTCAGGCTCACGGTGCTCGCTGACCGTCTCGCCGGGTATGCGCCTCAAATGTACGGCGACGTGTTCGGCGGCGCTGGGGACGTGTCGCTCACCGTGCGGACGACCGTGCCAGGGATGGTCACGGTGCTCGGCCTGCTCCGGCACCACGCCGTCGTGCTCACGGTGTGCGACGTCGTTGTCAGCGTGCGGCGCCCCGGCGCACAGAGCTCGTCGTGCCATTACCGGACCAAGTTCTAGCTAGCTATATTTGGATTAGTTGGTGATCATTTACTAGAATCGTTATCAAATCTAAGGTTGCTGAACGCTCTTTCAAGATTCTTGCCAAGCTTTTATTGTTTTCCGTTGGTGATTCTGCAGACAACAGAAATTTGTCATCTGTTATTTGGATTCTGTAGTTTTTGGGTGTTGTCTGAACAAACAAACTTTTTCTTTCATTGCTAAGAGAACTAAGGAACCAATTTCATGTTGCTCAAAATTAGACAGAAAATTAAATTCAGATCAATGTGGTCGATTAAGCTGATGTTCATGAACACCTAAAGCATGAGCAACAAATAACTACAGTACGAACGGGTCACAGAATGTGAATGAAGTAGTCAGTTAGTAACATGAGGTTGTAGATATATATTAATCTGACATATGTATCTTGTGACCAAACAAAGACCCAAAATTTGAAACTGAAACTGACAAGCAGAGGCAACTACTTCGTTTCAACTACGCTCCCGTTCTATGGCGTCGAAACTCAAATTTCCGATGCTTAAGAATCGATATAAAATCTATATACTAATTCCAACTAAAAGATTGCTAGGTGATGGCAGATGAGGAAGCAAAATGAGACTGTTTTGGTGATGTGCTGAGTCGCAGATGAAAATGTTGAGGGTCTAACGTTACAAAGCACCGGTTAGTTTTGGCGATGTGCTGAGTTGCAGATGAAAATGTAAAGAAGGTTTAACGCTTCAAAGCACCAATTAGTTTCAGTGATGTTTCTTGTCGAACAGAAACATGCAGACTACCAGTATCGGACCTGCAATGAATGGTTAAAGCACAGACATCCAGCAATGCCCGGAAGTGGAAACGCTGGAACAGATGCAAACTATCATCACAAGTTAATGTTGCAAAAGGGTTAACAAAGAATGTGGGCGACCGAAGATTATTTGCAAGGGCTTTGTTTTGGCATTCACCATATACATTGTCGGCTCAATAATTTAAAATAAGTACGATCTATATTTTTGGTGACAAAACCCGTGAGATATTGTGGAATCTTTGCACTGTTGAGTAGATATTAACTGTGCCTTCCACAAAATTCAGTGAAGCCGTAAAATATCACTGCTTGAATTTCACATCTCAAAATTACTCAAAAGAATGGGAGATGAATCATAGCGAACAGTGGTTTGGTTTGCTAGTTTGCCATAGCTAAACGGTGTCAACTATGAATCAGTGTTTTTCCAATGTAACTCGTCCTTTGGCAGAATATTGCTGCCAGATTCACAATGGAAGAGTTCCTGTCCACCTAGAACCTGAGCTGACAATGCAGATGATGGAGATACTGATGAGCTGACTTATCGGGGGTGCGCGAACATGTGAAGCGAAATGAGACCATTTAACACCTTCATCACAAAGTATCCGTTCCTGCAAGCAAGGGGAAGACTGCAGCATCAACAGATCAGCAGTATTCTGCATTTTTATTTTTTTTACCCTGGCTTGTATCAATTCGTGTTATCCTCGAGTCACCAACAAGGTACTACTCCCTCCGTTCCTAAATATAAGTCTTCTAGAGACATCTTAAGACTTATATTTAGGAACGGAGGGAGTAATATAAGTCTTCTAGAGACATCAGATGTCTCTAGAAGACTTATATTTAGGAACGGAGGGAGTACAAAGTAGAGTAGGAGTAGGATCCTGATAATTGCATTCAGCTACTGAAATAAGGGAAGACAATATTCTGCCAAGATCACCCAGTGGTAAACGATGATCTCAACAAGGTAAGACTGCAGACAATGACCTCAAAGAGATGTATGTAACTAGTAGCTGTGCGCTCACCTGCCATTCCATGAATAACCTGCAACTACTCTCACCCACTACCCACTGGTCAATATTCCAACTAATAGTCTGAACCGTCAGCTTACAAGGACACATTTGAGTTCAAGGTGATTGGTTATATCTCTGTGATCATGTTCATTCTGAAAAGCTTTGTTCCATAGCATGACCCAATCAACAAATGTATCTCAGTTTAAGGAATAGAGATGTCCTATATCATGGGAAAACAGAGCATGTGAGCACCAGCATACACACTGCACAAGCGCATGCCTGCATCACCGTGTCAACGATCGTTCAGTTTGCTCTAGTGCAACCAAAGAGCACCAAATACAGTTTATGGTGAAAAGACTTATCGATCAGTCTCCAGTTTCATATCACAAACACGCATACTGGATCGACTAATCTGGATAATGAACTTACTTTTACACCTTATTTCAAAATTCTGAAGCAAATGATCAGTAAATTTACCGTTACTTCTCCAGTTGTGTTGTCACACAACAGGCCTGATTCTGTCCTCCTTGAGACATGAACACAATGTGGGACCTGGGCCTGACAATAGCAAACCTTTCTTGTGCTTATTACTACAAATTTTGTTTCTTCAACTTATGTTCATATCAAACATCAACATGAAGCACTAATGCTTACAATGTTTAGCAGGAAAAGTAAAACAGTAAGAGATCATTCCAAACAATGCAACATAAAAATGGTTTCAGCATGGAAGCACAAAAAGGTATTCATAGATGTTTCAGATTGCAATATCAGTCAATTCTAGAGAGTACTACAGCTCATTGGAACGAGACGAGCTTAAAGTCTCCATAAGACCTACCTACCAAAATGCAATTAATTCATAGAGAAAAATGAATTTATGACAGAATATTTCATCGACTATGACGCAACTATAACTAGTATTCCAAGGTCTTCTATTATCAGATGATGTTTGCAAATCAGCAAGTAATATTTGTTTGCCTCTGTTTCATCGTCAGCTTCAACAAAGGATAGAAACAGGAAACAGCCTAAATGTTGACTATTAAGAAGATCAGTAGATAAAAAGGTAAAAGTCAATTATTCAATTCAAGAAATAGTGACATGAGGGACATAGATAGCTAACAATAGAAACAGTGACATGAGGGACATAGAAAAAGTGACAGGACTTAACATAAAGCAAAGCCAAATCCCTCAGCTCAAGAAAATGGACACATGAGGAAGACCAGTTGGCAAAACTTCCGAAAGCAGAGCAAAATGAAATCTTAATTTTAGCATCAACACACACAGTAGTCACATTGCGATAATAACTTATACACATCAATCCAAAACTAAGAAGAGGCCAGTAGGCTCAGACTTGGTCCAATCCATAGATATAGTGCAGCTCACGGGGATGGCAGAAAGAAGCACCATCTCACTCAACAGCTATCAGATCAAAGGCGAGGCACTGAGAGCGGAACTTTTTAGAGCCGGAAAGAAGGTGTGCTGGACAAGACTTTGTTTGAGCCGATATCCATACCTGCACAGGTCTCTATGACCACAATTGAAACTATCAATCAATTTGCCATCACTGTCAACCTGAAGCAGCGAAACACCAAAATTGAGCAGCAAAAGCACGTCGCCATCCTCCGAAACAACGTCCAAACCCCAACATTCACCATTGCCTTCAAACTGCTCCCTGATATCTGCAACCGGCAATTTGATTCGGTACTTCAGGTCCCAAACCTCGCTTTTGTAATCCTGCAACACCCATATTTTAACAATTCCCATGTCATCATTAAGGCTATCGATGCCGAGTGTGCCATCCATCTCAAACAGGCCAGGGTCACCGCCACCAAGAACAACTGGAGCATGCATGTGCCGGAATGACTCGGCCGTGGTGTCAAATACCAATACATGTTTTCTATACTTCTGTAGGAACCAATGTAGGCTATGACGGAATAGGGCAGGTATCTCGAACAACAGCGCTTTTACCATCTCCAACCACCCAATGTACCTCGGTGGTTGGTCGGAGCCCAGCGTAGGGACATAACAGCCAATTTGGTGTTCAGGGACCCTAAAGTTGGTCAGTAGGAGCCGGTACTCGCCGGTAGGGCGGTGTGGGTACATCCCCAAGATGTTGTAGTCCCACGGTAGCACCCCGAGGGAGGCATGCTCATGCGTTCCCAGGTTGTAGACGTTGAGGCGGTTGCCAGAAGGAAGGGTTCCAGACGGCGTAGCCGGGTTCCAGACGGTGGCCGGCCTCCTGTAAGACCTGGAGAGGAGGAGGCCATCGCAGGAAGTCTCCAGACTGAAGGGCTCGTCAAGCCGGGCGATGGTGTGGAATTGGGCGGCTCGGTGGTCAAAAGCGTGGATGTCGAGGATGTTATTGTGTCTGCCGCTGGAGAAGATGGGGAGGGCGGGTTGGCGGGCGTGGTGGGCGAGGAGGAAGCGGCGGGTTGAGGTGGCGCAGCGCCAGGCGCGGCAGACTGCACGGCAGCGGAGGAGGGATTTGGGGTCAAGGCGGACGAGGATCTCCCAGAGGACAATGTCATCTAGGAGGCCGTGGAGGAGAGGCGCCGCTGCTGCTGCCGCGGCTTCCATCTAGGAGGCCGTGGAGGAGAGGCGCCGCTGCTGCTGCCGCGGCTTCCGCCATGGTCGCCGGCTGCGGCTGGGAGTGGGAGTAGTGCTGGTGGGTGGCGGCGGCAGAGGGGAGGTGGGAGTCGACTTGAGGTTGAGCTGGGCTCGGCCCAGGTTCGTTTGCAAGAGAAAAAGATACTTTTTTCTTTTTTGCGAATACAAAAGTAACACAGAATTCATTCCAAAGTTGAGAATACACGCAACAGGAATATTAAACATCTCCTTTTGCATATTTCTAGTGCTACGGATGGATCTTTTTCGTGAAGTAATCATGCAAGACGCAAAAACATTACACTTTGATGCATTGCTACGAGAGTTATATGTACATGCCTACGAGAGGCAACATCGCAAGATACAATGCTACACTTTATGTGTATTACTAGACACCACCGCTGGCAATAGCGCTGCAAGGCCCGCCGTGCCTGCTCAACTCCACAAAATGACCCCGGAATAAAATTCTGTTGAGTGAGCTCGAGATACTAGGTTGCTTGTTGTCGAAGTCAACCGCATTACAATGCTTTGAAATTCACCACAAAATGAGCATGACCACTGTAGAGTTGCCTTTGCGAGTGAAAGCAGGCGCCTAGAGGACGACACGTTGCCACCACTCCATGAAGTCCTCTCCAATGGCGGGGAGCTGGAAGGTTAATTGTATCAAAGAAACGAGACATTGGAACGCGGAGTGTTCGAGAACGAGCACAGGTGAGGAGACGTGCCATGGTCACCCCATCTTGGCCATAGAGCAGACATCACGGGGCGTGTGGCAACACATGCCTCGCTAGTCCATCTGCCACCTATCATCGGTCCAAACAAGCCAGCCAACGAAGAACTTCCCCTGGGAGGGGCCCAAATCTTCCATGTAAGTTGACCTCTGAGACAAATCGTCCTTGGAATAAGGTGTCATGCTATGGCTCAGTACGATTGTTTCTCAAAGGTTGGCTACACTCGATTGGAGGCGAGGAAATTCTGGCATGGTGAAAACATGCACAAGGTGACCAAGGCTGGCAGCACTTGGACGTTGTTCCCTACTCGAAGGCACTATTGCGGCTTTCTCCTTGCCCTTCCCCGTTGCTAGCTTCGAGTGAAACACCTTAATCTCCTAGATCGGGCGGTAACAAAACTTGGTGTTGCTTCCTTCATGAAGTAAACGGCTTGTTCCTCTCCCTATGGCAGCTCCAGTCTGTAGAAGACTACAGGCTGCGAAGGGCTGCTCTCGCAGTCTGAACGTGTTTAACCTTGTCATCGTCTGAATTTTTTTGTGGTGTTCATGAGTTTGGTGTTGCCATAAACCTATGCCTACATTTAAGGATATGGTACACTTTTTTGAGAAACACAGTATAAACGTAGACATACTTATGAACACACACCCGCACTGCATGCCCTTGTAAGCACCTCCGAGAGACTAACCCGGTGGATCTTGAGATTGACCAACTCACCACAGATGCCCCATAGTTGACGGGAACGCCGTACCGCGGACAGAAAAGTGCCGGAAAGTCTGAAATAAGTCTAGAATTTGAACCGGGATGAGCTGGTTCCACCACAAGGAATATAACCATTTAAGCCATGCTTAGTTCGCTGAAGAAACACTACAGAATTACACATCGTTCTCGCTATAACTACGATAAAGCATTTGACACAACAGATGATTTAAAACGGCCAACATTCACCCGGAAAGCAATCTCCGAAACCGGAGTTTATTTTACTTGGCAAAATACCTGAGCTGAGCCGTGGAGAAATTGAATCAGTACTTCTTTTGGTGGTTCACCTTTTGGAGCCACGGAGAACTTATATCCAAACCTGATCACTCCTCGTAACTTCATCCTACAGGGTCATGAAATTGCTCTGTTCAACTTGAAGTAGTCAGAGGAAAAAGTCTCTTCATGGTAGGAAGAAAATTTACGACATATGTAGCTTACATGGAAGATTACAAGCTTGTGCATCAACTGAAAACATGACAACTGCACCTCTAAGAACTGCACACTTGATGTGAAGTGGATGCCTTGAGCACACATCTCAGACAGAGGACACAGAGAGGAACACAACACAGCTTTTCAAGTTTCCGAAAGAACAATATCCTTGATTGGCTTCTTGATAAGGTTCTCTCTTATTTTCTTTCAAGGAAAAAAAGAGCTAGCTTACTCGATCATCCTTTGGGTGATTCAGCTTATATGTTGCAGTACTGATATAATGTACTCACCATGGAATATGGGAAACAAAATTCAGAAGCAAAACTGCAGCATGACATCACATGGATAACCAGACGAAACAGTAAGCTTCCTTTCCAAAGTTTCCTCCCGGGGCGGCGGGGGCCTTAAATCATTAAATTCATAGGCATAGGGGGATCAAAGCGTTTGAACAGACTAGCCGTTCGACCATCTCAAAGCCATTGAAGCAAAAACACCTTATTTCGACTGGCTTATTTTATGAACATCCTTCTCTGTGTAGATGACATCACAATTCACAACTATGTACGTACTTACTACAGCCGGGATGGTCACCGGATTATTGATGGGGGGTGGTACACATGGATGAGTGATCTGACAGCCAATCTGACCCGATCTGCTTCACGGTTTTCCAAGCACCAAGGAGGTGAAACGATCCTGCAGATTACTCCAGACTCTGTATATCCTACAACACTGATAGCCACGGCACACACGCATTACGGCAGCAGCGTAATTTTTACTCCAGATTTGACGGTCTGCTCGTCGAGACCGTAGAGAGCATCGATGAGATGCATCCTGAGAGAGGCAGGTCCCTTCGCTGACTCCATCCCTATCTCTCCAGCAAGTCCAAAGATGGCGAGCGCACATGCCGCTGCAGCTAGAGCATCGGAAGGATCCGCCCCAACAAAAGCCGCTATAAGAGCAGTCACAGCACACCCTGTCGCTGTGATCTTCTGCATCATTGCCACACCATTGCTAGCACTGATGACCTGTGCACCATCCGTGATGAAATCAACTGCTCCAGATACTGCGACTACTGCCCCGCTGGACCGTGCCAATGCTTTCGCGGCTTGCAGGGCCTCCCCTGAGTCATGTGAACTGTCCACGCCCTGCAGTTGGCCACACATATTAGTACCGATAGAAGCAAGATGGAATATATATTGTAAGCGGCAATAGGCTTGGTATGCACATTGCTCATCTTCAAATAACAGGGAGATAGGGCAGTCAGCCAATTGTCCTGGAATGCATAATAGCACTACTACCGCAAGCAGTCTAAAATTTCTTCAGAGACAGGGTAATGACTGGAGTGCATCACCCTGATAATTGTACTGCCATTAGTCGCTTATCTCTCAACCTACTTATCGCTGTGGGAAAAGTGCTGTGGAAGGAGGGGCACGCTAAGGCAATTAGTCGCTTTGTTGTCCCTTTCCTTTGTGTTTCTTCCATAGTACTGCCATTCTCTGTTTTCTCCACTTGTGGTACAAGGTAACTTCAGCCCGTTTGAAGCTTGCAGGCTGTGTGTCGAACTGCTTGTTTTAGCTTTCACAGTTTCACTTAAAGCTAAGCTATAATGCTTGTTCTTTTCGTGTTCTCTGTTTTTAAAAAAGAGGTCGGAGGTTCTTTTACATGGACAGCAAGCCAATTCGAATGACAACCACAATGACCCCAAATGAGCTGAAGAATCAATCTTCGTTCAAAATAACAGTACCAGGAGCACGTGAATCAAATCAGTTTATAACATTGCAGTTTCACAATCGATCACCCCTAGGATCGGATTGGATTGGATTGGAAATTAACAATCAGTTAATAGGATTGGATTTAGTTCAGGTACCTTGAAGGAGGAGGAGCTGTCTGAGCTAGAGGCGAGGGCGAGGATCTCGGACGCGTTCCCCCTGACGACGGCGGGGCGGAGCGCGAGGAGCTCGAGGCAGGCCTCCATCCGGAAGCCGGAGGCGGCGACGGCGACGGGGTCGAGCACCCAGGGGCGGCCGGCGGAGGCGGCGGCGCGCATGGAGGGGAGCCAGTCCTCGGAGAGCGTTCCGACGTTGATGTAGACTGCGTCGCAGCGCGGGGTGAAGTCGGGGATCTCGCGGAGGCTGTGGAGCATGGCCGGGGACGCGCCGGCGGCGGTGAGGGCGTTGGCGGCGGTGTCCATGGAGACGAGGTTGGTGATGCACTGCACCAGCGGCGCCCGGTCGCGGACGGCCGACAGCAGCGCCCACGCGCGGCGGCCCCACCACGCCTCCGTCCTCTCCTCGTCCATGCCGACGGCGAGGCCTGCGGGCGGCGACCTGCGAGTCCGGGAGAGGGAGGAGGGGATATATGCCGTGTGCAATTTCATCACCATTCCCCCTCGATCGATTTCCCCACATAAAAGAAGTAATTTCAGTTTAGTGAAAATACAGCTTACACTAAAGTTATATATTTTTTTTTTTGCAAGATAACTTCTGGTCTATTCATCGTCTGTCAAGATAGTACAACGAGCACCAGAAGTAGAAATTACATCTAGGTCCACCACCTAGCGACGAGACTATAAACACTGGAGCGAGCCGAAGACGTGCCATCATCATCGTCCCTCCCTCAGTAGAGCCATGCAAATCTTGTTACAATAGACGGACGGAAAGTCGAGCATAGGCACGAATCTGAGTTAATCGGACAGTTATGAACTCCCAAAACTAATGATCCGACGACTGCAGACACTGATGGCCTGAGAGGGCTGAAATGTTGCACGCTTATAATGTCTTTAAATATGTGATTGCCACCTATTTGATGAAATAAGCTAGTGCCACCAACACATGAAGATAGAGCTAGATGATCGACTTCGCTATTCTGTTGAAGATGAAGTTATACATATGAGAAGTGAACCTTAGCTATTCTGTCGAGGATGAAGTTGTACATATGAGAAGAGAACTTGAAGCTCGGCACCCTAAATAGAGACTATCGCGTGTTGATTTTTTTTTTTTTTTAGAAAAGGAGGCTCACCTCCGGCCTCTGCATCTGAAAGATACATGCGGCCATATTATTAATAAAAGGTTCAAAAAATAACAAGATCTTAGCTCCATTACAGCTCGCAAGAGGAGCGAAAACAGAAAAGAGAACTCAATGCCACAACCGGCAGGATAATAGGATTAGAACACTAGACGCCTATCCTATTATGAGACTGTCATCCAAACCAGTTGAATATATCCCGTGTTACCATCTTCCACTGGGTGCACCCAGTAACCAAAGGCTCCCTGAAGTCCATAGGAGTGAGTAAGGACCACGTACGGATCCATGTTGTAGCTCTGAAGATGACCTGCAAGAATGTTAAAAAATATTGTCTGTTAAAGGTCATATCATTTCTGCAGTTCTATATATCCAAATAAGCGCACATATTCCAATCCGAATACGAGACGCAGTAAGTAGATCAACTCCAGCTAGCCAGGTCCCAAATAACGCTTCAATTCTAGTTGGGAGTATTAATGTTAAAGGCTATATGAATCGTTCGCCAAAGTAATTTCGCGAGGGGGCATTCTATGAATAGGTGTTGTATTGTTTCATTATGATCACAAAAACAACATCGTGCACTACCTACCCACCGTCGCTTTAGTAAATTATATTTGATGAGGATCACTTGCTTGTGGACAAACCACATGAAAATTTTAATACACAAGGGAACCATTACTTTCCAAATATGTAGTGATCTTGGATTGGGCCAGAATTAATTAGATCCACATACATAGATTTTACCGTAAACACACCGTTTCTGGTTAGTTTCCAGTGAAAGGAATCAGGTTGGTCGGATAGTTGAACTTTCATCAACCGCCTCACCAAGTGTAGCCAGGAATTCCAACGCTCCCCAACTAAAGATCTCCTAAACTGTATATTTAAGGGTACCTCCTGTAGAATATTAGCCGCGTAATCCTCCTTACGTTGAACAATATTATATAAGGTGGGGTACTGTAGTGCTAGAGGCGTCTCCCCTAACCACGTATCCTCCCAAAATCTTGTTGTCATCCCATTGCCAACAAAGAATTCGGCCCTACGAAAGAACGCATCTTTCATTCTCATAAGTCCCTTCCAGAAAGGTGAATCGGTAGGTCTTTTTTTTTGAGAAGAACCACGTGCATTCATATTGCAAACTGAGACAGAACAACACACGCAGCACCCGGAACAGCCCAGAAACAGCAGCTGTCCATGCACTTTGCACAAAAGACCCCAAGGAACAGAAAATTACATCCAGGCCCCTGGAGACCCCTGAGCAGACCACCAGCACTCGTCGCCCGCAACTGCCGCCACCGTTGAAGACGCCGACGGAGAAGCGAATGACACCCCACACAGCCCAGCTCTGGGAGAGCTTCCTCGTAGCTCCGCTGCTTTATGGACCTCTTGTGCTCCCCGCCACAAACGACGAGGCCCATGTACCTGTGGCACATCGGCCGGGGATGAACCCCGAGCTCCCCAGAGCGCAGCACCGCCGTATCCGGTCGACAGCTTCGACGGAAATCCTCGGCGCCGCCCAGCAGCACCCTCAAGCCCAGCGCCTGGACCGCCAGCAACTGGAAACCGCCGTCATCGGCGCCAAAGATGAATCGGTAGGTCTTACGGTAACTTGGGCCAGAGTTTTTGAATGCAAATATTTGTTTCGTAGTATCTGAGCCCACATACCATCAGCTTCTACTGATAACCTATATAACCATTTACTCATTAGGCATTTATTTTTAATCTCTAGGTTCTCAATGCCGAGACCACCCTGGTCCTTGGGCCGGCAAATGATATCCCATCTAGCCAAGCGATATTTCGTCTTTACATCATCGGACCGCCAAAAAAATCTAGATCGATAAAAATCAAGTCTCTTCCGTACCCCCTTAGGTACTTCATTCCCCCTTAGGTACTTCAAAGAATGATAACAGGAACATCGCCATACTAGTTAGTACTGAATTAATAAGCACCAACCGACCTCCATAAGACATTAGCTTGCCCTTCCAGCAGCTTAGTTTTTTTTCAAATCGATCTTCGATGCATTTCCATTCTTTATTAGTAAGTTTTCGATGATGAATGGGTATGCCCAAATAACTAAAAGGCAAAGATCCCAATTCGCATCCGAACAATTGTTTATATGCCTCTTGTTCCTCTTTGGCCCTCCCAAAGAAGAACAATTCGCTCTTATGAAAATTTATTTTTAATCCCGACAATTGTTCAAAAAGACATAGCACCAGTTTAATGTTTCGGGCCTTTGCGAGATCATGCTCCATGAAAAGAATAGCGTTGTCGGCATATTGTAAGATGGAAACTCCCCCATCAACGAGATGGGGAACTAGTCCACCCACCTCTCCGTTCTCCTTGGCCCTGCCAATTAGAATGGTCAGCATATCGGCTACTATATTGAATAAGAGCGGAGACATTGAATCACCTTGTCTCAAGCCCTTATGAGTCTGAAAATAATGCCCGATATCATCATTAACCTTAACTCCGACACTACCTTTTTGGACTAGGGAATCCACCTGATTCCTCCAGGTCCCGTTAAAACCCTTCATGCGCATTGCCTGCTGAAGGAAAGGCCACTTACCTTTATCATATGCCTTTTCGAAATCCACTTTGAAGATGACCCCATCTAGTTTCTTCGAATGAATTTCATGTAAGACAACCACCCCTTCTAGGATATGTCTTCCCGGCATGAAAGCCGTCTGGCTCGGTTGCACCACCGAGTGTGCGATCCGTGTCAGTCTATTAGTACCCACCTTCGTGAATATTTTGAAACTCACATTTAAAAGACATATCGGTCTGAACTGCTCGATGCGAACTGCTTCCTCTTTCTTTGGCAACAGCGTTATCATACCAAAGTTAAGATGGAAGAGTTCCAGATGACCACTGTAAAAGTCTTGAAACATAGGCATAAGATCATCTTTTATAATATGCCAACATTTCTTATAGAACTCCACAGGGAACCCATCTGGTCCTGATGCTTTATTCGGTTTCATTTGTGATATTGCATCGAAAACCTCCTTCTCAGTAAACGGTGCAGATAAGATCTCATTTTCATCTGACCGAAGTTGAGGGATATCCTCAATAACAGACTCATCCAGGGACACCGCGTTACCCACCGGAGACCCGAATAGTTGTTTATAGTAGTTCGAAATATATGACTTGAGGTTTTCATGACCTACCACCGTTCCTTCATCCTGCTCAAGCTGAATTATTTTCTTTTTCCTATGTTTACCATTCGTAGTCATGTGAAAGAATTGCGTATTGTCATCCCCGTGGACGACCTTAAGAACTTTAGCACACAAAGCCCATTTCATTTCTTCTTCTCTAAGAAGAGTACGCAAGCTTTGTTTGGCTTCAGCTTTTGCGGCCTGCTCTGACACATCGAGCAAGTTCAATTCTGCTTTAAGTTCTAAAGCATCAATCAGTTGGATAAGTCTTTCTTTTTCTTGTTTGTAAATCCCACTTTCATTTCTGGCCCAACCCCTTAGAAATTGTCTTAGATGTCTAATCTTGTTTTGCCATCTTTCTAAATTAGAGCGCCCACTAACAGGAATTGCGTATTGTCATCCCCGTGGACGACCTTAAGAACTTTAGCACGCAAAGCCCATTTCATTTCTTCTTCTCTAAGAAGAGTACGCAAGCTTTGTTTGGCTTCAGCTTTTGCGGCCTGCTCTGACACATCGAGCAAGTTCAATTCTGCTTTAAGGTCTAAAGCATCGATCAGTTGGATAAGTCTTTCTTTTTCTTGTTTGTAAATCCCACTTTCATTTCTGGCCCAACCCCTTAGAAATTGTCTTAGATGTCTAATCTTGTTTTGCCATCTTTCTAAATTAGAGCGCCCACTAACAGGCTTCGCCCATTCTCTTGCTACAATGGCAATAAAATTATCTTTTTCGAACCAACTTAGTTCGAAAGAGAAAGTGTTTTTGTTCCCAATATGTGTTGCGTCCCCTGAGTCTAATAACAAGGGTGTGTGGTCTGAGATCGCCCTCTGCATCGCTTGCACCGACACGAGTGGGTATTTTTGTTCCCATTCCACACTAGCGAGCACTCTATCCAGCTTCTCATAGGTTGGAGTAGGTAACGTGTTGGCCCATGTGTATTGTCTACCCGTGAGTTCAATCTCCCTGAGATTGAGACTCTCAATAATCATGTTGAACATTAGAGGCCAACGGCTATCGAAATTGTCATTATTCTTCTCTTCTCTTCTTCGGATTATATTAAAATCCCCTCCAACTAGGATTGGGAGTCTTTCATCCCCGCTGTCCTAACCAGATCTGCAAGGAAGTCAGGCTTAAGTTCGGGTTGGGCTGCTCCATATACAGCTACCAGAGATTAGCGGAAACCATCCACCTTTGACCTCACCCGAAACTTGACCGCAAACTCACCTCGCACCACATTAATCACCTCTTAAGTTTCGCACTTAACCCCCAACAAAATCCCACCGGATCTTCCTCTAGGAGGTAAAATGTGCCAATCAAAATCAATTCCACCAGACAAATTTCCAAGGAACTGCGAGGTGAAATTGTCTCTTCCTGTTTCGAGAAGTGCAATAAAGTCAAGTTTCTGATATCTCGATGTTTCTGCAAGGAACCTTGTTTTAGCCAAGTCTGTTAGACCTCTGCTATTCCAGAAAATTCCTTCCATAAGTCATCATGATTTTTTTTTCTTAAGCTGGATATACCTTCCTTTTCCATCACTACCTCTACCCCTTTAAGACCTGAGTGGTCCGGGACCTCACAATCAAGTGTTAATGTATCTACATTTCCCTCCGGCTCAGACCCTTCTACCTCACCTTCGGCTTCCGAAGTAGGCATGAGGTCATTACAAAAACTCTCAAGGGCCATTATCCCTAAGTTGTTAACATCATCCTCATTCATAGGTCTTACCGCCGCAATATTCCGAATAATCTTAGATGCCTGCTCGGCTTCTAAGTCTAGCAAGTCAATAATGGAATTTGCAACTTCCTTCCCATTAGCCCCTAGTGAAACTCCTAAGTCATTTGCCTTACTAACTATCTCATGTTCAGTAAAATGCAAAATGGAACAACTCTTATTAAAAGACATACCTGTAGTCGCCTCGACATCTTGAAGCTTGGCTGCCCTCATAGCACGCCCTAACTGCAAGTCGTCCCACTAGTAGAAAAAGGCCCATTTGTCCCGGTTCATAAGGCCCATTTGTCCCGGTTCGGGAACCGGGACTAAAGGGTCGGGACTAAAGCCCAACACCTTTAGTCCTGGTTCTTATATGAACCGGGACAGATGGGGCTCCACGTGGCCGCTGCGGCGAGCCCAGAGAGGAGGGCCTTTAGTCCCGGTTGGTAACACCAACCGGGACCAAAGATCATCCACGTGTCAGCAGCTCAGGAGCTGGGGTTTTTGTTTTTTTTTGAAGGGGGGGGGGGTTGGGGGTTTTGGGGGTTTTGTAGGGTTAATTTAGGGCTTTCATATATTGTGTTAGCTAGCTAATAGCTAGAGAGAAGTGTCCTCTCTTATCTTCGTGCTTGGTCGACGCTACGTACTATACGTATAGAGAGGACTCGACACGCTAGCTAGTAAGCAAATGAAGGAAACCATTAAGTACACAAGATCGTCATGAACCTATACAGAGAGAAGTGATCGACCTCTTCCTTCTCCGAGAGATTGGTCGAACAACAAGTTTTCGTATATCTATCCGACGCTACTAGCTACATATATACAATATAAGATCTCTTACAATCCCTAACATTTGATGTCAAGTTCCACATGGTATTCTCCGGCTGGATTGATGACGTGGTCAAGAAAGAATCCCGCCAATTCCTCTTGAATTGTTTTTATGCGATCTTGTGGTAGGAGTTCATCCCGCATCTGCCAAATCTAATTTGAAGAAGGGGGTCAATACATATATATGAATGAAACTCAACACAAATGATGGTAATAAAATAAAATTGTGAATATTATTGCTTACGCACTTCATATTGTTTTTCAGAGTAGCCCCGCTTAGAGGTCGTCACGTTGTAGATGTACTCGCAAATGTAGTATCCACAAAAATTATTCCCGCCTTCCTGCCACAACCACTTTACGAGAAATAAATGTCAATCAAACTGATAATCAAGCATTATAAATGGTATTGATGAAACTAACTAGAATCAATGGGAGATGCGCGGAACTAGCTAGTAGTACTTACTTTCGGGTGTGTAAATCATAGCTCCCCCGGCAGTCCCGGAGCTTCTGTGGTGAACACTTTCCAAACCCTGCGAGACAAAGAAAATAATTACTTGATATTAGGAAATGACCAAAGTTGCAGATATGGTGCGATAATGATCGATTGAACTTACTTCTGGAGCATTTCAGTCATGGCCGCATACTCCTTGGGATCTTTTCGTCTTGAGTCTAAGACGGTTCCTAGTCCCTGCTCAAGCTTAATCTCTAGGAGAATAAAGTGGAAGCTACGCACGCATGCATAACTCATCAATTACATTACTATAACCTCGAGTAATAAGGGAAACCGAATATGCACAAGACAGTAACACTCACTTGAAGTTGTAAGGAAAGAGTATTTTATCTTTGTTTTGATTTCGAAGCAACGATTGTAGCAAGTTGGCCTCGATTTCTTTGGCATGATATTTAACCGTACATTCATCTATGAGATTTGTGTTAATGAACCCAATATCATAGATTTGTGCATTTCTGCATTCGACGATCTTCAATCTGCATAATATAGTGAGGATAATTATATATACATGCAACGAAAGAGCTGAGCTATATATAGAGACTTAATTACAGAAGTATAGTACTTACAGACAGTAGCAAGTGATGATTATTTTATCGAGGTCCTTTTGATTGAAAAACTGGAAGAACTCCTCAAATGGAACATACAACAGATCAATTCCAACGAGGTCGTGCTCCTCTTTAACTGTCAGCGTCAAAATATCCTTCCCAGACTTGCAGGTGTCCATGTACCACTTATGGAATCTTCGCATCATCGTTGTTAGAGGAGGATCACCAGGTCTGACGAGAGGCTTCCCGTACTGGTATTTGTGTTCATCCACCTTCATTGTATCAAAATGTGCATCGTCGGGCAGGTAATCACCAGGATTGGTACCGGGCAGCATCCCCGGCAGATTTGTGACGATATCGCTAGACACCTTGAGCGGGGGGCACGATTGGTTTGCCTGTTCGCCAAGCTGGGGAATTTTTTTCCCTCTTCTTCGTTCTTGTAACCTTTTGTCACTTGAAGTAGTTCCCGACTAGCGCGCTCCTTCCGCTGCCTTTTTCAGAGCGCGAACATGGTTGTCATCTGGTGGAGGCGGTGGTGGTCGCTTCAGGTTCTTCAAAGTGCGCTTCAATTTCACCGGATCCATCTTCTCCTCTGGAGGTGGATTTTTCTTTGCAAAAAAGTCCTTCACTTGGGCTTGACAGATCTCCTCGTTTTCCTCCTCGGTCATCTCGTATGGTAATCTATCTAGAGGCTTGATAGATGGACCGAATTTGTATTGCCTCCCGCCTCTGGCTGTACTGCTAGACGCCGACCGAGCAGCCGGAGCGGCTGCGGCTGTCTTCCTTTGTTGCTTACGAGGTGGAGAAGGAGGCAGTGTGCTACGATGCGCCGGAGCAGCCGGAGCGGCGGCGGCTGTCTTCCGCTGTTGTTGACGAGGTGGAGAAGGAGGCGGGCTGCTCGGACGCACCGGCGCAGGTGGAGAAGGAGGCGGAGTGCTGCCACGTGCCGGAGCAGCTGGAGAAGGAGGCGGAGTGCCGCCACGCGCCGGAGCAGCCGGAGAAGGAGGCGGAGTGCCCTGATCACTCGCCAGAGGAGGAGGCGGAGTAGGATGCAGAGTGCCCTGACTCGCCGGAGGAGGAGGCGGAGGCATCCAGTTCAGAAGGTTGATGAGCTCCTTCCGCCATAGACACGGAGTCTTCAGAGCAAGACCCAGCTGAGTCTCCCCTTCACCGGTAGGGTGGTCAAGCTCGAGCTCCTCAAATCCCTCCGTTATTTCATCAACCATCACAACAGCATAGCCTTCTTGAATCGGAAGGCAGTGAAAAGTTGCGCCGGGTTGAGGAGGTGCAACAGAGCCGACAGCCGCCTTGACTTTGAGGTGCTGCCATTGCGCCATAAGGTGGCAATCTTGAGCCTCCGTGATAGCATCCACGGGGTAGCTGGGAGCCGTGAAGTGAGGCTACTGAAGGAGCTCGGTGGAAGCCACGCTGCTTCTCCGCTGAGATGGCGGGGTAGCTTCTGGGGTAGCTTCGGCAGGTCGCTGCCTCTGAACTAGTGCTTGTTCCTCTAGCGCTCGTACCCTTGCATTCAGCTTCTGTAGTTCGGTCTGCTCCACTTTCCTCCTCCTCTCCCGGGTTTTGTAACCGCCTGCGCTGGGAAACCCTTCCTTCCACGCAACAGAGCCTGCCGTGCCTCGTGTTCGTCCTGGGTGCTCAGGATTCCCGAGGGCCATTGTGAGCTCGTCGTTCTCTCTGTCGGGAACGAACATCCCTTGCTGCGCTGCGGCGATATACTTCTGAAGCTTCTTGACGGGTATTTCAAGTTGCTCCTTCGTCCAACGGCACTTCCCTGTTTCAGGGTCCAAGGTTCCCCCAACCCCGACGAACCAAGTCCTTGAACGATCTGGCCAGTTCAATGTCTCTGGTTCGACCCCTTTATCAAGCAGGTCCTTCTCAGCCTTGTCCCACAACGGCCGGGCTTTGAGGTAGCCACCTGACCCCGTGCGATGGTGATGCTCCTTCTTTGCAGCATTTTTCTTGTTTGTCGCTGACATCTTCTTACTCTTCTCTGATGTCTTGTGGGCCACAAATGCGGGCCAGTGATCTCTTATCTTCTCAAATCGGCCGGTGAATTCTGGAGTCTTCCCTTTGTCGACAAACGTTGATTTCAACTCATTCTTCCACCTCCTGAATAGATCTGCCATCTTCTTAAGAGCATGAGCCTTGACCAATGGCTCTATAACTGGCTTATCCGGATCCTCCTCTGGTGGTAGGGTGAAATTTGCCTTCAGCGCGGTCCAAAGATCATCTTTCTGTCTATCGTTGACAAAAGACACTTGAGGGTCTTCGCTCTTAGGCTTATTCCATTGGTGGATGCTGATCGGGATCATGTCCCTAACAAGAACCCCGCACTGAGCAGAAAATGCTTCCTTGGTCCGGCTGGGTTCAATCGGTTGGCCATCGCCCTTGATTGCTGTGATCATGAACCTTTCATCCTGGCGCAACCTTTTCTTCAGGCCTCGTCTCGTTACCGAAGTTTGGCTCGATCCGGAGGGCTAGAAAAGAAGAAAGAAGAGAGTTAATATGTGTACATACCAAAACAATTAATGCATCAATTAGCTAGTCAGCACAGGCTTAATTAATATATATACCTTGCCGGACTTTGCAACATCTCCTTCCTCCGTTCGCTCACCGGAGCAGTCATCACGGTCTCCTTCTTCCACCGGCATTCCGTCACCGGAGCCATCATAATCATGTCCTTCCACCTCCATTATTCGATCACCGGAGCCTGCTTCACCCTCTCCTTCCAGACCATCGGTGTCATTGAGAAACGACAAGACATCACCTCCGCCGAGGATTATGTCCCCCAACAACTGTTCTGCTTCGATGTCTCGGTGCTCCATAGTTTCTGCAAATATTACAACATGGCAATTAATATACAAACATGACAGATGGATAAATTAGTGCAAACGTAGACCTAGCTAGCTCGACGCTTCCATGGTTTGGGGTGGCCTCGACAACGCTTCTAGGGTTTGGGCGACGGGGGGCGGCGACCATGGAGCAGTGGCAGAGCAAGGCTGAGCTCGAGGGAGCACGCGGCGAAGTTATCGGGGAGGGGGGGGGGTATATCGACCCCCCCTCATGTCGAAGTTATCGGGGAGGGGGTATATCGACCCCCCCCTCATGTCGAAGTTATCGGGGAGGGGGTATATCGACCCCCCTCATGTCGAAGTTATCGGGGAGGGGGTATATCAACCCCCCCTCACGTCGAAGTTATCGGGGAGGGGGTATATCGACCCCCCCCTCATGTTGAAGTTATCGGGGAGGGGGTATATCGACCCCTCCTCATGTCGAAGTTATCGGGGAGGGGGTATATCGACCCCCACCCCCCTCATCATGCATATATAGCTACCACATACATATATACATTGAAAAAAATTACATTATATATATATATGAACAAAAAAATTACATCATATATATACATATGTACATCGACCCCCACCCCCCTCATCATGAACAAAAACATGCTCTGAACAAAAAAAATTGACCAAGTTTTCATATCATCATCATCATCTACTACAAAAAATTTTGACCAAGTTTTCATATATATACTACAGAAAAAATTATCTAACAAAATGTTCATCCATCCATCCATCCATATTCAAAAGGTTCATATTCTACAATATCACCAATAAAAATTCTATGAACATAAAAAATTCTAACTTTTGCATATTCTTTGCATATGAATATACATACATTTTCTTTTTTTCTTAAATGTAACTTTTGCATATGAACATACATACATAAAATTCTTATGAACAAAAAATAGACTTTTTTGTGAGCATTACATAATCTCCAATATTTTTCTAAAAATGCAAAAAAGAGCATATACAGAGCATATACCTAAAATTTCAAAAAGAGCATATACATAGCATATATAGAGCAATTACTAATCTCCAATAATCTCCAGCTAATTCACAACTGAACAAAGGAAAAAAAAAAATGGGGCATTCTTGATAAATCTATATATGTCAAAATTCAAACTTTGACATATGATCAAACTTTGACATATGATCAAATGTTGCATATGTCAAAATTCAAACTTTGACTATGATCAAACTTTGATATATGATCAATGTTGCATATGTCAAAATTCAAACTTTGACATATGATCAAATGTTGCATATGTCAAAATTCAAACTTTGACATATGATCAAACTTTGATATATGATCAAATGTTGCATATGTCAAAATTCAAACTTTGACATATGATCAAACTTTGATATATGTCCACCGCTAATATAAATAATACATAGACTTGTTCGGGCGAGAGGGGGTTGATCGACGTCCCCCTCATGTCGAAGTTACCGGAGTTATCTTCTAGTGGTTTGGGTGGCCTCGAGAGTTTGTCGGTAGGGGCGGGAGGGGGTAGGAGATTGACAACGCTTTTTTTCTAGGGTTTGGGTGGCCTCGAGAGTTGGTCGCCCGTATATCGAGAGGGGGGTGAACATTTTACCTTAGTAACTTAGAAAAAAATGTTATCGTGGGAGGGGGTATATCGACCCCCCCTCATGTCGAAGTTATCGGGGAGGGGCTATATTCGACAACGACATACATATAGTCACATACATATAAAAAATTCTATGAACATCCATACATACATATAGCCACTACATATTATGGCTATTAAAAAAATTCATCATATAAAAAATGTTATCGGGGAGGGGGTATATCGCAAACTTTGACATAAATGACTTTGATCATGCACAATTTTCCTATACATATACATAAATTGACAAAGAAAATTCTATGAACAAAAAAAAAATCATAAAAATTCTATGAACATAAAAATTCTAACTTTTGCATATTCTTTGCATATGAACATACATACATTTTCTTATTTTTTCTTAAATGTAACTTTTGCATATATGAACATACATACATAAATTATACATACATGGAAAAAAAATTGCTATGAACAAAAAAAAACATCATATATGAACATTTTGTATATACATCCATATCCATCCATCCATACATACATACATACATGGACAAAAAAAAATGCTATGAACAAAAACATCAATTTTGGTCCAATCTTGGCATTGAACTACAACCCAATTTTTCCTTGCTAAAAAAATTCTGAATTTTTTACATCTTGTAGTCCTTCCAACTAAACCCTTAAGTCCAGAAGGGCAGCCCCAATTTCATCTAGCAAGTCCACCAAAAAAATTCATATAGTTTCTGTCCAGCACTAAATTTTAATAAAACTTGCACTAAGAAGTTTTTCCTTTTATCAAACCAACTTAACCATCTTCACTAACATGCAAGGAGACATCATCCTGCCAAGTTTCACATAAAACAAAGTTCCCTAGCAAGCCCTAGCATTTCATCAAACACCTTGTGGACATGGCTGAAGTTTTGCACTGAACCAACTTCACCATCATCACATACATGGAGGAAGGACAGAGGAGAGGGGTGGGAGGGAGGAGGGAGTACCGGCCTGGCCGGCGGGCACTGGTGCGGCGGCGTTGACGGTAGGGTAGGGGCGTGGCGGGGCGTCGGGGCAGGGCAGGGGCGCGGCGGCGTTGGCGTCGAGGTCAAGGCAGGGGCGCACGGCGTCGGCGTCGGGGCAGGGCAGGGGCGCAGGGCGATAGCGACGAGGAGCGGGCGGCGACGGCGACCTCGGGGCGGCGACGGCGAGCACGGGCAGCCTGGCGGCGTCGATGAGCTCGGCGTCGTCGGGGGGCAAATGGTCGATGAAAACTGAAAAATTCGTAAGTCCTGCTTATATACACAGAGCATTGGTCCCGGTTCGTGCCCACCAGGGACCAAAGGTCTCTTTTCAGCAGCCCAATGGGTGGGAAACAGAGACCTTTGGTCCCGGTTGGTGGCACGAACCGGGACCAAAGGGGGGGCATTGGTCCCGGTTTGTTCCACCAACCGGGACCAATGCCCCCCCTTTCGTCCCGGTTGCTGCTACCAACCGGGACCAAAGACCTTGCGCTGGCGCGGTGCGGTGGGAAGTTTAGTCCCACCTCGCTAGTTGAGAGAGCTCGAGAGTGGTTTATAAGCGCTGCTGCGCCGACCCTCTAGAGCTCCTCTCAACTGCAGGCTTTCGGGCCTTCTATGCTACTCTTTGCCGTGGGCCTGCTGGGCCTCTGCGGGCCTGAATCCTGGCCCATGGATGGGTTTCTAGTCGTATTCAGGCCGTGGTGGCCCAGTAGGTGGCATTTTTTTATTTTTTTCTAGTTTTTTTGTTTTCTTTTTTGCTTTATTTATTTTATTTTGTTTCTACTTACAACAAAATACAAACTGTTTTTCAGTGATTCTTTTTGCTTTTAGGTAATAAAAATTATAAACTTGCTGTTAGTGCCATTAGTTTTCCAATTTGAATAGTTTAAATATGAATTCTTTGAAATTTGTGTGAATCACTAGTTTGTGATTAACTGTAACTATAAAATAGATTTGGGAGTGATTTCTTTTCTGCTATTTAATATTAGTGTTTTATCATTATATTCAAAACAATTTGTTATTTTAGTTTCTAACAAAAAAATCTTATGATAATTCCTTTTGCTATAAAAGTTTCTACCAAAAAAAGTTCTTTATGAAAATTATTTTTGCTTTTAATGTTTTGACAGAAATACTTTGATAATTTTAGTTGCATAAATTTTAGTTGATTCCTTTTGCTATTAGAGTTTCATTAAGTTTTCTAGTTCATTCTTTTTTCTATTAGAGTTTCATTAAAGTTTTCTAGTTCATTCTTTTAGTTTATTATTTTTGTATTAGAGTTTCATAAAAGTTGAGAGGGTTACGGCAAAAACTGGATGCACTTCGTGTACAAAATGGACAATCTCTTTCGAAAGATCAGGGTTTCGGACGAAAACTCATCTGTTACAAAGGGATTTCATTTTTTTGAACTTATTTGAACTCCAGACTTTTTGTGTGTTCAAAATGAACCATTCAAAGCCACATCATCAATTTCAACCCTTTCTAACTTCATCTATTATTTTTCATGCATTTATTGATTTTTTTGAGCTAAATGACCCTGAAATTGAAAAGCACTTCAGATGAACTCTGAAGAGGTTGAAAATTGGCATGGTATCATCATTTCACACATAGATGTGCTAAAAGTTGAGAGGGATAGGCCAAAACTGGATGCACTTCGTGTACAAAATGGACAATCTCTTTCGAAGTATCCGGGTTTCGGACGAAAACTCATCTGTTACAAAGGGATTCATTTTTTTGAACTTATTTGAACTCAGACTTTTGTGTGTTTAAAATGAACCATTCAAAGCCACATCATCAATTTTCAACCCTTTCTGATTCATCTGTTATTTTTCATGCATTTACTGATTTTTTTGAGCTAAATGACCCTGAATTGAAAAGCACTTCACATGAACTCTGAAGAGGTTGAAAATTGGCATGATATCATCATTTCACCCAATAGCATGTGCTAAAAAGTTGAGAGGGTTATGGCAAAAACTGGATGCACTTCGTGTACAAAATGGACAATCTCTTTCGAAGTATCAGGGTTTCGGACAAAAACTCATCTGTTACAAAGGGATTTTATTTTTTAAAACTTATTTGAACTCCAGACTTTTTGTGTGTTCAAAATGAACCATTCAAAGCCACATCATCAATTTTTAACCCTTTCTGACTTCATCTGTTATTTTTCATGCATTTACTGATTTTTTTGAGCTAAATGACCCTGAAATTGAAAAGCACTTCACATGAACTCTGAAGAGGTTGAAAATTGGCATGATATCATCATTTCACCCACATAGCATGTGCTAAAAAGTTGAGAGGGTTACGGCAAAAACTGGATGCACTTCGTGTACAAAATGGACAATCTCTTTCGAAGTATCAGGGTTTCGGACAAAAACTCATCTGTTACAAAAGGATTTCATTTTTTTGAACTTATTTGAACTCTAGACTTTTTGTGTGCTCAAAATGAACCATTCAAAGCCATATCATCAATTTTCAACCCTTTCTGACTTCATCTGTCTTCACTTTTTCTTCGCTTGTGTCCTTTGCTTATTGCGCCGTAACCATGGATATTCTTCATCGCTTAACAGGGTGCTTGGGTCGGCCTTGACTTTGAAGGGAGGAATTTCATGAAACTTTTCATAATCTTCAGACTTGTCTGTCTTACCCTCCACTCCCACGATGTCTCTTTTCCGTGAAAGAACTATGTGGCGCTTTGGCTCATCGTATGATGTATTCGCTTCCTTATCTTTTCTTTTTCGCGGTTTGGTAGAGATGTCCTTCACATAGAAAACCTACGCCACATCATTGGCTAGGACGAATGGTTCGTCTGTGTACCCAAGATTGTTTAGATCCACTGTTGTCATTCCGTAATGTGGCTCTACCTGTACCCCGCCTCCTGACAGATTGACCCATTTGCACTTAAACAAAGGGACCTTAAAATCATGTATGTAGTCAAGTTCCCATATGTCCACTATGTAACCATAATATGTGTCCTTTCCCCTCTTGGTTGCTGCATCAAAGCGGACACCGCTGTTTTGGTTGGTGCTCTTTTGATCTTGGGCGATCGTGTAAAATGTATTCCCATTTATCTCGTATCCTTTGTAAGTCAATACAGTCGAAGATGGTCCCCTGGACAACGAGTACAGCTCATCAGAAATAGTGTTGTCACCTCTGAGACGTGTTTCCAACCAACTGCCAAAAGTCCTAATGTGTTCACATGTAATCCAGTCGTCACACTGCTCCGGGTGTTTGGAGCGCAGAATGTTCTTGTGTTCATCGACATACGGGGTCACCAAGGTAGAGTTCTGTAGAACTGTGTAGTGTGCTTGAGACCAAGAATACCCGTCCCTGCATATTATTGAGTCCCCTCCTAGCGTGCCTTTTCCAGTCAGTCTCCCCTCATACCGCGATTGAGGGAGACCAATCTTCTTAAGGTCAGGAATGAAGTCAACACGAAACCCAATGATATCCTCTGTTTGATGGCCCATGGAGATGCTTCCTTCTAGCCTAGCGTGGTTACGGACATATTTCTTTAGGACTCCCATGAACCTCTCAAAGGGGAACATATTGTGTTGAAATACGGGGCCCAGAACGACAATCTCGTCGACTAGATGAACTAGGACATGCGTCATGATATTGAAGAAGGATGGTGGGAACACCAGCTCGAAACTGACAAGACATTGCGCCACATCACTCCTTAGCCTTGGTATGATTTCTGGATCGATCACCTTCTGAGAGATTGCATTGAGGAATACACATAGCTTCACAATAGCTAATCGAACGTTTTCCGGTAGAAGCCCCCTCAATGCAACCGGAAGCAGTTGCGTCATAATCACGTGGCAGTCATGAGACTTTAGGTTCTGGAACTTTTTCTCTGGGATATTTATTATTCCCTTTATATTCGACGAGAAGCCAGACGAGACCTTCATACTGAGCAAGCATTCAAAGAAGATTTCCTTCTCTTCTTTGGTAAGAGCATAGCTGGTAGGACCTTCATACTGCTTTGGAGGCATACCGTCTTTTTCGTGCCAACATTGCAGGTCCTCCCGTGCCTCCGGTGTATCTTTTGTCTTTCCATACACGCCCAAGAAGCCTAGCAGGTTCACGCAAAGGTTCTTTGTCACGTGCATCATGTCGATTAAAGAGCGGACCTCTAGGTCTTTCCAGTAGGGTAGGTCCCAAAATATAGATTTCTTCTTCCACATGGGAGCGCGTCCCTCAGCGTCATTCGGAACAGATAGTCCGCCGGGACCCTTTCCAAAGATTACGTGTAAATCATTGACCATAGCTAGTACGTGATTACCGGTACGCATGGCGGGCTTCTTCCGGTGATCTTCCTCGCCTTTGAAATGCTTGCCTTTCTTTCGACATTGATGGTTGGTCGGAAGAAATCGACGATGCCCCAGGTACACATTCTTCCTGCATTTGTCCAGGTATATACTTTCGGTGTCAGCTAAACAGTGCGTGCATGCGTGGTATCCCTTGTTTGTCTGTCCTGAAAGGTTACTGAGAGCAGGCCAATCATTGATGGTTACAAACAGCAACGCATGCAGGTCAAATTCCTCCTGTCTGTGCTCATCCCACACACGTACACCGTTTCCATTCCACAGCTGTAAAAGTTCTTCAACTAATGGCCTTAGGTACACATCAATGTCGTTGCCGGGTTGCTTAGGGCCTTGGATGAGTACTGGCATCATAATGAACTTCCGCTTCATGCACAGCCAAGGAGGAAGGTTATAGATACATAGAGTCACGGGCTAGGTGCTGTGATTGCTGCTCTGCTCCCCGAAAGGATTAATGCCATCCGCGCTTAAACCAAACCATACGTTCCTTGCGTCACCTGCAAAATCCTCCCGGTACTTTCTCTCGATTTTTCTCCACTGCGACCCGTCAGCGGGTGCTCTCAACTTCCTGTCTTTCTTACGGTCCTCTCTGTGCCATCGCATCAACTTGGCATGCTCTTTGTTTCTGAACAAACGTTTCAACCGTGGTATTATAGGAGCATACCACATCACCTTCGCAGGAACCCTCTTCCTGGGGGGCTCGCCGTCAACATCACCAGGGTCATCTCGTCTGATCTTATACCGCAATGCACCGCATACCGCGCATGCGTTCAAATCCTCGTACCCACCGCGGTACAGGATGCAGTCATTAGGGCATGCATGTATCTTCTGCACCTCCAATCCTAGAGGGCAGACGACCTTCTTTGCTGTGTACGTACTGTCGGGTAATTCGTTATCCTTTGGAAGCTTCTTCTTCAATATTTTCAGTAGCTTCTCAAATCCTTTGTCAGGCACAGCATTCTCTGCCTTCCACTTCAGCAATTCCAGTACGGTACCAAGCTTTGTGTTGCCATCTTCGCAATTGGGGTACAACCCTTTTTGGTGATCCTCTAACATGCGGTCGAATTTCAGCTTCTCCTTTTCACTTTCGCACTGTCTCCTTGCATCAACAATGACCCGGAGGAGATCATCATCGGGCACATCGTCTGGTTCCTCTTGATCTTCAGCTTCCCCCATTGCAGCATCACCGTATTCAGGGGGCACATAGTTGTCATCGTCCTCTTCTTCTTCGCTGTCTTCCATCATAACCCCTATTTCTCCGTGCCTGGTCCAAACATTATAGTGTGGCATGAAACCCTTCTCAAGCAGGTGGGTGTGAAGGATTTTCCGGTCAGAGTAAGACTTCATATTCCCACATATAGGGCATGGACAACACATAAAACAATTCTGCTTGTTTGCCTCAGCCACTTCGAGAAAATTATGCACGCCCTTAATGTACTCGGAGGTGCGTCTGTCACCGTACATCCATTGCCGGTTCATCTGCGTGCATTATATATAATTAAGTGTGTAAAAAACCGGTGACGAGAATTTTTTTCTTTTAGAAAGAAGATAAGAACAAGAGGCTCACCACGGTTATGCCGGCGACGAGATCGGCGCGGTCGATCGATGGCGGTGAAGACGGGGACGGGACGTGACGGACCGCTAAACCTAGACAAATCTTGAGGAAAATGGAGCTTGAAGGTCGAGCTTCGAGAGGAGAAAGCTTAACTAGTGTGGCTCGGGCATTTCATCAAACACCTCATGTGCATAGGAGGTGAGCTAGAGCACCACAAAGCTCTCCCCTCGCCGGCCAGAAAAAACAGAGCAGTGTGGAGTGCTCTGCTCGCCGGCGATGGGGTATATATAGCCACCTCATTGGTCCCGGTTCGTGCGTGGAACCGGGACTAAAGGCCCCCCTTCTGTCCCGGTTCAAGCCACGAACCGGGACCAATGGATGTGGGCCAGGAGCGAGGCCCATTGGTCCCGGTTCGTGCCAGGAACCGGGACAAATGGTCCAAACAAACCGGGACCAATGCCCACGAGGCCCCGGCCGGCCCCCAGGGCGCATGAACCGGGACGTATGCCCCCCATGGGTCCCGGTTCGTGACTGAACCGGGACTAATGGGCTGGGCTAGCCCGAACCAAAGCCCTATTTTCTACTAGTGTCCACATCTGGTTGCTCCTGGATCCGATTACTGACACGCCTACCAGCCGATACCGGGTCCATGATCCCACCGAACGCGATAACCTCATCAGTAGTCCTCTCCTGCGATGGCAGGTCCCTGATCGAGCCTCCGCCCGTCCTGGCTGGCGAAGAACAGGTAGACGCGGCCATCGTGGCACCTCCCGTAGGTGTGATCACAGCCTCCACCACCGGCGAAGTCACACGCCCAGCTGGTGGCGAAACACGAGCCTCCTGCCCGCACTTCCCCTCCGCCGTGGCACCGCAGCAAGCGGGACTAGCAGGTGGCGTCGAGACCTCCAGACTACCACGTGTTGATGCATGTCAATGCGCAAAAATTCCTCAATCACCGAGCCAGACACAATGTCTTTGCAGTGAAATACCCTATAGCTTGCCTTGTATTTATACATGGGTGATACTTGATCGGCAATATTATAATTGTTTACAGAATCACACCATATCAATCTCTACAGATCAGATTGTGATCGATACAAAATCACAAGGAAAAGTCTTCTTTTCAACCGATCGATTTATCATCTCGTTAAGTCGCCTCTGCCTTGCGCCACGTGTCCCATCAGGACCCCGCAATGCTTACCTCTCGCTTCCTTATCTTCTCGGGTGAAAGCAATCCCATCCGCTCCACACGGTCGATCCCCTTCTCTAGCTCTCGCTTCCTTTCTCTTTCTTTTCAAATCAACTTCGCCATTGGCGAGCTGGTGCTCCCAGGCCCGGCCAGCCACCACTGATTGCCAACGCTTCATGTTGCAGGGACTTTGCGAGCTGCCGGATGGGGCATGGTGCCATCGAGGTCACCGGTGCTGTGATGGCGGTGGGGCTATAGCAGCTGCCATCTCGCAGCTGAGGCGCTGTCGGCCGGTGCTGCAGAGCATCGACGAACGACGCGGAGGGGGCGCCTGGCAAGCTGCGTTGCAGCATCCAACTTTTTGCATGCCGGATGGGGCGCGACGCTGTCAGGTCACCAGTATTGTGATGCCGGCGGGACTGCAGCAGCCGGTGAAGCAGAAAGGCTCGTCGGCGTTGTGATGAAGCATCGCGTGGGGGCTGCCGGAGCTGCAGTGAAGCACGCGGGATCATTGAAGCTCCGCCCACGTTACAATGAAACACCGTTGGAGCTACAGTGAAGCATCGCCGGAGTTGCAATGAAGCGCCGGGGGGCCTTGAAGCTCGCCGGTGCGGCAATGGAGCTTTCGTCGAAGCTGCAATGAAGCTTTCGCATGGCATCGGCGTGCTCGGTGTTGCCACGGAGCAGCCCCCGGTGGCTCACGGTGCTGCGATGCAGCAGTCGCCAGCGGCTTTGGTAGCTGCATGCGCTCACCGGCATCGGGGTGACGGCAGGTGCGTCAGTGCTGCAGTCGTCGGTGTAACAGGGGTGTGCAGTCGTCGTCGTTACTGAGAGGAAATGGGTGTCGCAGCAGCGTCGGGGGCTTGTGGATGCAAGACGAGAGGAGAGAATCACAACATGAGGAGCTGAGTTGTTCTAATCGGACGGGCCACATGCATCTAATCAAACGGCTGGCTAGGCGGATGATTTCTAAATCATCCGGCTGATCCGTAGCAGCCGCCAAATCACAACGATATTTCTTTGGCTTAATGATACGTCCATTTTGCATCATGCTTTTATATTGATATTTATTGCATTATAGACTGTTATTACACATTCTAGCACAATACTTATGCCTTTTCTCTCTTATTTTACAAGGTTTACATGAAGAGGGAGAATGCTGGCAGCTGGAATTCTGGACTGGAAAAGGAGCAAATCTGAGAGACCTATTCTGCACAACTCCAAAAGTCCTGAAAATTTACGGAGAATTATTTTGGATTATATAAAAAATACTGGGCAAAGAAAATACCAGAGGGGACCCACCAGGCAACCACAAGGGTGGCGGTGCGCCCTACCCCCTGGGCGCGCCCCCTGCCTTGTGGCCCACCTGGCAGGCCCCTGGTGCCCATGTTCTGCTATATGGTGTGTTTTGACCTGGAAAAAATCAAGGGGAAGCTTTCGGGACAAAGCGCCGCCGTCTCGAGGCGGAACTTGGGCAGAACCAATCTAGGGCTCCGGCGTAGCTGTTCTTCCAGGGAAACTTCCCTCCCAGAGGGGGAAATCGAAGTCATCGTCATCACAAATGATCCTCTCATTGAGAGGGGTCAATCTCCATCAACATCTTCACCAGCACCATCTCCTCTCAAACCCTAGTTCATCTCTTGTATCCGATCTTTGTCTCAAAACCTCAGATTGGTACCTATGGGTTGCTAGTAGTGTTGAGTACTCCTTGTAGTTGATGCTAGTTGGTTTATTCGGTGGAAGATCATATGTTCAGATCCTTAATGATAATTATTACTCCTCTGATTAAGAACATGAATATGTTTTGTGAGTAGTTACGTTTGTTCCTGAGGACATGGGAGAAGTCTTGTTATGAGTAATCATGTGAATTTGGTATTCGTTCGATATTTTGATGAGATGTATGTTGTCTTTCCTCTAGTGGTGTTATGTGAATGTCGACTACATGACACTTCACCATGATTTGGGCCTAGGGGAAGGCATTGGGAAGTAATAAGTAGATGATGGGTTGCTAGAGTGACAGAAGCTTAAACCCTAGTTTATGCGTTGCTTCGTAAGGGACTGATTTGGATCCATATGTTTCATGCTATGGTTAGATTTATCTTAATTCTTCTTTCGTAGTTGCGGATGCTTGCGAGAGGGGTTAATCATAAGTGGGAGGCTTGTCCAAGTAAGGGCAGCACCCAAGCACCAGTCCACCCACATATCAAATTATCAAAGTAACGAACGCGAATCATATGAGCATGATGAAAACTAGCTTGACAGTAATTCCCATGTGTCCTCGGGAGCGCTTTGCTTTATATAAGAGTTCGTCCAGGCTTGTCCTTTGCTACAAAAAGGATTGGGCCACCTTGCTGCACCTTAGTTACTTTTGTTACTTGCTTCCCGTTACGAATTATCTTATCACACAACTATCTGTTACCAATAATTTCAGTGCTTGCAGATAATACCTTGCTGAAAACCGCTTGTCATTTCCTTCTGCTCCTCGTTGGGTTCGACACTCTTACTTATCGAAAGGACTACGATAGATCCCCTATACTTGTGGGTCATCAAGACTCTTTTCTGGCGCCGTTGCCGGGGAGTGAAGCGCCTTTGGTGATTGGAATTTGGTAAGGAAACATTTATATTATGTGCTGAAATTTACTGTCACTTGTCACTACGGAAAATAATCCTTTGAGGTGCTTGTTCGGGGTATCTTCACCTCGACCGGTAGAGCAAAGAGTTGCTCCTCAACCTATTGAAAATATTTATTATGAAATTTCTTTGGGTATGATAGAGAAACTGCTGGCTAATCCTTATGCAGGAGATGGAACATTACATCCTGATATGCATCTAATCTATGTGGATGAAGTTTGTGGATTATTTAAGCTTGCAGGTTTGCCCGAGGATGAAGTCAAGAAGAAGGTCTTACCTTTATCTTTGAAGGAGAAGGCATTGACATGGTATAGGCTATGTGATGATATTGGATCATGGAACTACAACCGATTGAAATTGGAATTTCATCAGAAGTTTTATCCTATGCATCTGGTTCATCGTGATCGGAATTATATATATAATTTTTGGCCTCGTGAAGGAGAAAGTATTGCTCAAGCTTGGGGAGGCTTAAGTAAATGTTATATTCATGCCCCAATCATGAGCTTTCAAGAGAAATTATTATTCAGAATTTTTATGCTCGGCTTTCTCGTAATGATCAATCCATGCTCGATACTTCTTGTACTGGTTCTTTTATGAACAAGACTATTGAATTCAAATGGGATTTATTGGAAAGAATTAAACGCAACTCTGAAGATTAGGAACTCGATGAAGGTAATGAGTCAGGTATAACCTTAAGTTTGATTGTGTTAAATCTTTTATGGATACCGATGCTTTTCGTGAATTATCACTAAATATGGACTTGACTCTGAGATAGTAGCTTCCTTTTGTGAATCATTTGCTACTCATGTTGATCTCCCTAAGGAGAAGTGGTTTAAATATCATCCTTCCATTGAAGTGAAAGTAGTAGAACCTATTAAAGTTGAAGAAGAAACCATTACTTACAATGTTGATCCTATTGTTCCTACTGCTTATATTGAGAAACCACATTTCCCTGTTAGAATAAAGGATCATGCTAAAGCTTCAGCTGTGGTTCGTAAGAGTTATACTAGAACACCTACACCCCCTGAACAAATTAAAGTTGAACCTAGTATTGCTATGGTTAAAGATCTCTTGGTTGATAATATTGATGGGCATGTTATTTATTTCTGTGATGAAGCTGCTAGAATTGCTAAACCCAATATTAAAGATAAACATAGATGTATTGTTGGCATGCCTGTTGTTTCTGTTAAAATAGGAGATCATTGTTATCATGGCTTATGTGATGTGGGTGCTAATGTGAGTTCAATTCCTTTTACTTTATATCAAGAAATTATGAATGATATTGCACCTGCTGAGATGGAAGATATTGATGTTACTATTAAGCTTGCCAATAGAGATACTATATCACCAATTGGGATTGTTAGAGATGTTAAAGTCTTGTGTGGGAAAATAAAATACCCTACTAATTTTCTTGTTCTTGGTTCCCCACAAGATAATTTTTGTCCCATTATATTTGGTAGACCTTTCCTGAACACTGTAATGCTAAGATAGACTGTGAGAAAGAAATTGTTACTGTAAGTTTTGGGGATGTGTCTCATGATTTTAATTTCTCTAAATTTCTTAGACAACCCCATGATAAAGAATTGCCTAGTAAGGATGAGATTATTGGTCTTGCTTCTATTGACGTGCCTCCTACCGATCCTTTAGAACAATATCTGCTAGACCATGAGAATGATATGTTTATGAATGAAAGAAAGAAATTAGATGAAATATTCTTTAATCAAATGCCTGTTTTGAAACACAACTTGCCTGTTGAAATCCTTGGGGATCCTCCTCCACCCAAGGGTGATCCCGTGTTTGAGCTTAAACAATTACCTGATACTTTGAAATATGCTTATCTTGATGAAAAGAAGATATATCCTGTTATTATTAGTGCTAACCTTTCAGAGCATGAAGAAAAGAAATTATTGAAAACTCTGAAGAAGCACCGTGCCGCTATTGGATATACTCTTGATGATCTTAAGGGCATTAGTCCCACTCTATGTCAGCACAAAATTAATATGGAGCCTGATGCTAAACCGGTTGTTGATCACGAACGACGGTTAAATCCTAAGATGAAAGAAGTGGTAAGAAATAAAATACTAAAGCTTCTGGAGGCAGGTATAATTTATCCTATTGCTGATAGTAGATGGGTAAGTCCCGTTCATTGTGTCCCTAAGAAGGGAGGTATCACTGTTGTTCCTAATGATAAGAATGAATTGATTCCACAAAGAATTGTTACAGGTTATAGAATGGTAATTGATTTCCTCAAATTAAACAAAGCTACTAGGAAAGATCATTACCCCTACCTTTTATTAATCAAATGCTAGAAAGACTGTCCAAACATACACATTTTTGCTTTCTAGATGGTTATTCTGGTTTCTCTTAAATACCTGTGTCAAAAGAGGACCAAGAAAAGACCACTTTTACTTGCCCTTTCGGTACTTTTGCCTATAGACGTATACCTTTTGGTTTATGCAATGCACCTGCTACCTTTCAAAGATGTATGACTGCTATATTCTCTGACTTTTGTGAAAAGATTGTTGAGGTTTTCATGGATGGTTTCTCCGTTTACGGAACTTCTTTTGATGATTGCTTAAGCAACCTTGATCGAGTTTTGCAGAGATGTGAAGAAACTAATCTTGTTTTGAATTGGCAGAAGTGCCACTTTATGGTTAATGAAGGTATTGTCTTGGGGCATAAGATTTCTGAAAGAGGTATTGAAGTTGATAAAGCTAAAGTAGATGCTATTGAAAAGATGCTGTGTCCTAAAGATATCAAAGGTATAAGAAGTTTCCTTGGTCATGCTGGTTTCTATAGGAGGTTTATTAAAGACTTCTCTAAAATTTCTAGGCCTCTCACTAATCTCTTGCAAAAAGATGTTCCTTTTGTTTTTGATGATGATTGTGTAGAAGTATTTGAAATACTTAAGAAAGCCTTGATTTCTGCACCTATTGTTCAACCACCTAATTGGAATTTACCCTTTGAAATTATGTGTGATGCTAGTGATTATGCTGTTGGGGCTGTTCTAGGACAAAGAGTTGATAAGAAATTGAATGTTATTCATTATGCTAGTAAAACTCTAGACAGTGCCCAGAGAAATTATGCTACTACTGAAAAAGAGTTTTTAGCAGTTGTTTTTGCTTGTGACAAGTTCAGATCTTATATTGTTGATTCCAAAGTCACTGTTCACACTGATCATGCTGCTATTAAATACCTTATGGAAAAGAAAGATGCTAAACCTAGACTTATTAGATGGGCTCTCTAGCTGCAAGAATTTGATTTGCATATTATTGATAGAAAGGGAGCTGAGAACCCCGTTGCAGACAACTTGTCTAGGTTAGAAAATGTTATTGATGACCCACTGCCTATTGATGATAGCTTTCCTGATGAGCAATTAGCTGTCATAAATGCTTCTCGTAATACTCCATGGTATGCTGATTATGCTAACTACATTGTTGCTAAATTTATACCACCCAGTTTCACATACCAGCAAAAGAAAAGGTTTTTCTATGATTTAAAACATTACTTTTGGGATGACCCACACCTTTATAAAGAAGGAGTAGATGGTGTTATTAGACGTTGTGTACCTGAGCATGAACAGGTATAGATCCTACGCAAGTGCCACTCCGAGGCCTACGGAGGACACCATGCTGGAGATAGAACTGCGCACAAGGTATTGCAATCTGGCTTTTATTGGCCTACTCTCTTCAAGGATGCTCGTAAGTATGTCTTGTCTTGTGATGAATGCCAGAGAATTGGGAATATTAGTAGACGTCAGGAAATGCCTATGAATTATTCACTTGTTACTGAACCATTTGATGTTTTGGGCTTTGATTATATGGGACCTTTTCCTTCCTCTAATGGTTATACACATATTTTAGTTGTTGTTAATTATGTTACTAAGTGGGTAGAAGCTATTCCAACTAGTAGTGCTGATCATAACACTTCTATTAAGATGCTTAAAGAAGTTATTTTTCCGAGGTTTGGAGTCCCTAGATATTTGATGACTGACGGTTGTTCACATTTTATTCATGGTGTTTTCCGTAAAATGCTTGCTAAATATGATGTCAACCATAGAATTGCATCTCCATATCACCCTCAGTCTAGTGGTCAAGTAGAATTGAGCAATAGAGAGATTAAATTAATTTTGTAAAAGACTGTTAATAGATCTAGAAAGAATTGGTCGAAGAAACTTGATGATGCATTATGGGCTTATAGAACTGCTTATAAGAATCCCATGGGTATGTCTCCATATAAAATGGTTTATGGAAAAGCATGTCACTTACCTCTTGAACTAGAACATAAAGCTTATTGGACAATCAAAGAGCTCATCTATGATTTCCAACTTGCCGGTGAGAAGAGGTTATTTGACATAAGCTCACTAGATGAATGGAGAACCCAAGCCTATGAGAATGCCAAATTGTTTAAAGAAAAAGTTAAAATATGGCATGACAAAAGGATACAAAAGCGTGAGTTCAATGTAGGTGATCATGTTTTGCTATACAACTCTCGTTTAAGATTTTTTGCAGGAAAGCTTCTCTCTAAATGGGAAGGTCCTTACATTATCGAGGAGGTTTATCATTCCGGTGCCATCAAGATCAACAACGCCAAAGGCACTAATCCGAAGGTGGTAAACGGTCAAAGAATCAAACATTATATTTCAGGTACTCCCATAAATGTTGAGACAAATATTATTAATACCATAACACCAGAGGAGTACATAAGAGATACTTTCTAGAACGTTTTAGACTCCGAAAAGGAATAGGTATGTGGTACGGTAAGTAAACCGACTGCAAAACTGTTCTAATGGCAATTTTTCTCCGTATTGGAATATTTAAAAAAATAGAAAAATTAAAAGTAGTCCGAAGAGTACACGAGGAAGCGGCAAGGCAGGAGGGCACGCCCTACCCCCCTGGGCACGCCCCCACCCTTGCCGCCACCTCGTGTGCCCTCCGGACTCCGTTTTCTTGTACAATACTCCTTTTGGTTGGTAAAAATTCATTATATAATCTCCCGAAGGTTTTGACCACCGTACCACGGCAATACCTCCTGTTCTTGTCTCGAGCTATTTTTCCTGACAGATCCAGATCGCCATGACGTCTCCAAGCGCCCCCAAGGACAAGTTTTTCGAGAAGGTCATCAACCCTTATCTCGCGGAGGTGCTGCAACACCCTCAAACCATTGAGATGCGTGAGGGGGTGCTGCACATCCGCGATGCAGAAGGGCCAAAGAAGACCGGAAGCGTGGAGACAAGGCTCGAAGCAATGGAGCAGCAAGTCTTCAAGTGCCAAGGGATGGTGGAACATGGACTCAACGCCAACCACATGATGATCGCTGAATTTACTAATGGTCACAAGCTGGATGCCAAGAACATTGGGTAGGCCATCTTCAAGCTTCATGAGAAAATCGAGCATCTCCAAGCCCAGATCTATGACGTGCAAAACCAAAACTGTGAGTATGAATACAGATTTAAAAGGATGAGTTTGGCTGCGGATTTGAGGATCCCTGATACTCGTTCATCTTTTTACGATGGTGAACCTATGCCTTGGAAGACGGAGGATAAGATTCTTTCATCATCAACCACTCTATCATCACCACCTCCGAAGAAAGAGACATAAATACATGGGTATGGGCACTCCCCTTGGCAACTGCCAAGCTTGGGGGAGATGCCCCGGTATCGTATCACCATCACACCTTTACTTTTATCGTTTTTCTTAGTTTGATCCTTTTGGTTATATCTTGATTTAGTAGAATAAAGTTTTAGTATGATCTAGCCTTGAGTTTTGCTTTATGTTCCCTCTATGTAATCGAGTCCGAGAGATATATAATAAAGAGTAGTTTTGAGTTGAGGGCTTTGCTTTCTTGCTATGATCTTGAGGGAATAAAATAAGAGAAAGAATAAAAAGAAATAAAAAGATCATATAATGATCTTATGGAGAGTGATGACTTCGCATATAAAGAGTATGATGAATAAAAGTTTTTGAGAGTTGACAAACATAGTTTTGGTCATTGTTGCAATTAATAGGAAGTAATAAAGAAAGAGAGGTTTCGCATATAAATATACTATCTTGGGCATCTTTTGTAATTGTGAGCACTCATTAAAATATGACATGCCAAAAAGTTGACGTTGGACAAGGAAGACAACATAATGGGTTATGTTTTCTTATATCCGAATAGAAGTTATATTGTCATGGATCCTCCAACATGTTGAGCTTGCTTCTCCCTCTTATGCTAGCCAAATACTTTGCACCAAGTAGAGATACTACTTCTGCATCCAAACATCCCTTAAACTAGTTTTGCCATGAGAGTCCACCATACCTACCTATGGATTGAGTAAGATCCTTCAAGTAAGTTGTCATCGGTGCAAGCAATAAAAATTGCTCTCTAAATATGTATGATCTATTAGTGTGAAGAAAATAAGCTTTATACGAACTTGTGATATGGAAGAAATAAAAGCGACGGACTGCATAATAAAGTTCTTTATCACAAGTGGCAATATAAAGTGACGTTCTTTTGCATTACGATTTTGTGCATCCAACCATAAAAGCGCATGACAACCTCTGCTTCCCTCTGTGAAGGGCCTATCTTTTACTTTTATATTCTACCCTTATATAAGAGTCATGGTGATCTTCACCTTTCCTTTTTACACTTTTTCTTTTTGGCAAGCACTATGTGTTGGAGAAAGATCCAGGTATGTATATCCACTCGGATGTAGGTTATCATAAAGTATTATTATTGACATTACCCTTGAGGTAAAAGGTTGGGAGGTGAAACTATAAGCCCCTATCTTTCCTTGTGTCCGACTAAGGCTTTGAACCCATAAGTATCACGTGAGTGTTAGCAATTGTGAAAGACTAAATGATAGTTGAGTATGTGAACTTGCTGAAAAGCTCTTACATTGACTCTTTCCGATGTTATGATAAATTGCAATTGCTTCAATGACTGAGCTCATAGTTTGTTAGTTTTCAATGAGGTTTTTGACTCATACTTTACCTTGTGAACGAATTGTTACTTTAGCATAAGAAATTATATGACAATATTTGTTGTTGTTCAAAAGATGATCATGATGCCCTCATGTCCGTATTTTATTTTATCGACACCTCTATCTCCAAACATGTGGACATATTTTTCGATGTTGGCTTTCGCTTGAGGACAAGCGAGGTCTAAGCTTGGGGGAGTTGATACGTCCATTTTGCATCATGCTTTTATATTGATATTTATTGCATTATGGGCTGTTATTACACATTCTAGAACAATACTTATGCCTTTTCTCTCTTATTTTACAAGGTTTACATGAAGAGGGAGAATGCCGGCAGCTGGAATTCTGGACTGGCAAAGGAGCAAATCTGAGAGACCTATTCTGCACAACTCCAAAAGTCCTGAAAATCTACGAAGAATTATTTTGGAATATATAAAAAATACTGGGCGAAGAAAATACCAGAGGGGACCCACCAGGCAACCACAAGGGTGGGGCGCGCGTCCTACCCCCCTGGGCGCGCCCTTGCCTTGTGGCCCACATGGCAGGCCCCCGATGCCCATCTTCTGCTATATGGTGTGTTTTGACCTGGAAAAAATCAAGGGGAAGCTTTTGGGACGAAGCGCCGCCGTCTCGAGGCGGAACTTGGGCAGAACCAATCTAGGGCTCCGGCAGAGCTGTTCTGCAGGGGAAACTTCCCTCCCGGAGGGGGAAATCGAAGCCATCGTCATCACCAATGATCCTCTCATCGAGAGGGGGTCAATCTCCATCAACATCTTCACCAGCACCACCTCCTCTGAAACCCTAGTTCATCTCTTGTATCCGATCTTTGTCTCAAAACCTTAGATTGGTACCTGTGGGTTGCTAGTAGTGTTGATTACTCCTTGTAGTTGATGCTAGTTGGTTTATTCGGTGGAAGATCATATGTTCAGATCCTTAATGATAATTATTACTCCTCTTATTATGAACTTGAATATGCTTTGTGAGTAGTTACGTTTGTTCCTGAGGACATGGGAGAAGTCTTGTTATAAGTAATCATGTGAATTTGGTATTCGTTCGATATTTTGATGAGATGTATGTTGTCTTTCCTCTAGTGGTGTTATGTGAACGTCGACTACATGACACTTCACCATGATTTGGGCCTAGGGGAAGGCATTGGGAAGTAATAAGTAGATGATGGGTTGCTAGAGTGACAGAAGCTTAAACCCTAGTTTATGCGTTGCTTTGTAAGTGACTGATTTGGATCCATATGTTTCATGCTATGGTTAGATTTATCTTAATTCTTCTTTCGTAGTTGCGGATGCTTGCAAGAGGGGTTAATCATAAGTGGGAGGCTTGTCCAAGTAAGGGCAGCACCCAAGCACCGGTCCACCCACATATCAAATTATCAAAGTAATGAACGCGAATCATATGAGCATGATGAAAACTAGCTTGACAGTAATTCCCATGTGTCCTCGTGAGTGCTTTGCTTTATATAAGAGTTCTTCCAGGCTTGTCCTTTGCTACAAAAAGGATTGGGCCACCTTGCTGCACGTTAGTTACTTTTGTTACTTGCTACCCATTACGAATTATCTTATCACACAACTATCTGTTACCGATAATTTCAGTGCTTGCAGAGAATACATTGCTGAAAACCGCTTGTCATTTCCTTCTGCTCCTCGTTGGGTTCGACACTCTTACTTATCGAAAGGACTACGATAGATCCCCTATACTTGTGGGTCATCACTTAAATACACCGATTCCGTTAGATCATGGTTGCCAAGGGTTAGGCAAAAGAATTGACCTGTAACACAGTAGGCATGGGTCTTTGTCTAAGCTTCGTCTTGCGGTAAGCTCCGGCATGATCACCTTTACAAGGACACGATGCACGGCGGAAGGAGGCAACGTGTCCTTCCACTGCGCGAGGAAGTGGCACATCCGCTCAGAATCCGTGGCCTTCCACTCCAATGCCTGGACCGACGGAACCACGATATCGTTGACCAGCTCCACGTGTGGTGACGTGGCCGACCCGTCCTTGAGTGTGTTCTTTCGGAGGACGAGCACATCCAGCCAGATGGTGCGGGTCCCACAGAGGCTGCCACCTTTGGAGCACTGGGGCAACTAGAGGCACCACGAGCATGTGTGCCATGTTCATGATGCAGTACGTCTGTTACACCTCAAGGAACTTATCCTTGAGCCTTATGAATTCCCAGATCAGGTTTCCCACCGTGAGCTCCCCAACGTGCTTTTCTCATCTCCCAACGTCACGGCCTTGGTGATCACCCCCACTGCGTCCTCCATATGCTCGCCTTCCTACATCTCTCGTGTCACCTGCTCTTGTGTGGCAAGAATTTGCTGGCAGAACTCCCAACCTTGCTTCCACGATCCATCAGCGCCGCCCTTCTCCCTGTCGTCGTAGACAACATGGGATCTTTTGTTTGCGCCCTTGTCATCTCACCGCTTGGTCAGCCAGGTGTCTGGTTCTTGATGGAAAAGTCTATTGTTTGCATCGTCCTTCTACCTCGGCACCGACCATGCTGAAACTAGTGCTCCATGGTCGTTCCAACACCTTGATTGCTGAGGTGATACCATGGCCGTGCTTGTCGAGGCCAAAGCCAGATCCCACCTCGTAGTTCATCCTCTTCACCACCGTTGTGTTGTTGGACACCAGGCTCTTAGCAGACGGGAGCTTCAATGTCGGTGTCCAGTTGTAATGGTGCCTAGGGTAGGGTTGATGATGGTGTTGAGACGACGGACCTATAGAGCCGGCTCAGCGAATTGGACATGTCCGAGGAGCTGCAGTATCTTGCAGAGAAGGTGCCCGATCTCCTCCTCTGTGACGACCCCGGCTTAATCGTGCACTAACCATACACGCAAATGCACACGATCAAGCCTAGGACTCACTTGAAGATATCACAACACAACTCTAAAACATAAATAAAGTCATACAAGCTTTATATTACAAGCCAGGGCCTCGAGGGCTCGAATACATCGCTCGATGGCATACAAGTGTCAGCGGAAGCATCAGATATCTGGGTACAGATATATTACAGAAAGAGAGATAAGCCTTCACAGAGGCGGGGCAAAATAAAACTCTACGATCGAAAGGCGTGGGCCTCCTGCCCTGGACCCTCCGAATCCTACTCCTGGTCGTCGGTCGGCTCCTCGTAGTAGTAGTACTCTCTGAGCTGGTAGTAGTAGTGGTCGTCGACGGGGACAACTGACTCCGAGGCTCCGTCGTCTGGATGCGACAAAGGAATAAAGGGGGAAAAAGGAAAATAAAGCAAACATGAGTACTCATCCGAAGTACTCAGCAAGCAAGGATCTACACTACATATGCATCATTTTCAAAGGGGGCTGTATATGTGGACTGGGCTGCAGAAATGCCAGAATAAAGGGGGAAAGCCTAGTCCTATCGAAGACTAGCATCTTCATCATCTTCAACAGTTTTGCAGCATTAGAAGAGAGCAGAATAACATAATGTAAATTATAGCAGTAATGTCATCAACCTCGGCCAGAGATTCTTCCTCGACTCCCCGCGAGAAAGCAATCCCAGAGCCGTACTATCCAGTTTATCTCAATTCATCAGTTCTAGTTGTACCGATCGGGATACAACTCCGAGTGTCTGTTACCGTAGGACAGGCTATCGATAGAAGTTTCTTCCCTGTAGGGGTGCACCAACTTACCCACCAAGCTCGCTTAACTCCGGCCGGACACACTTTTCTGGGTCATGCCCGGCCTCGGCTAAGCAACACGCCGCAACCCGACCAAATACTTAACAGAGAGGTCAGCACGCCAGACTAACCTATGCCCCCAGGGGTCTTGGGCCATCGCCCCGGACGCTCCTGCATGTTGCGTACACCGTCGGTGAGCAGACCTAGCAACCCCTTAATACAAGCGCGGTTGCGTTCCCAGTCCAACCCAGCGTGTGCCGCTCAGTTGCTGACGTCTATTAAGCTTTGGTTGAAGTATACGACGCAGAACGCCCATACTATGCCCACGTGATGGTTAGTGCTATCAGGCCAGAGGCCCCTCGGATCAAATATCCAAACCGTTAGTGGATTAGGAGCGCGCGGTAACGAGCAGAGACTCACGATCGATGTGACCCCGTCGCCCCGTCTCGAGGACTTGCGGCAAGGGCTAAGAATGCCCGGCCACGCCTCGTAGTTATCTCGCGGGCACCTCTCAGGTCAACCCGACTCCACATCACTTCGCATCCATGCTCACGCGGGTACCCCTCAGGGCCGACCCGTCTTTAGTGTCATGTTTCAGTATAAGTCATAGTAACAATAGTAACCGTGTGTCTAACACCAAACCCTGAGGACTCACCCTCGATGGAGTCCCACCTGATGTTCTCGTCAAGGTGAACGAAGGAGGTATCACCCTCGAGGTCCACACTTGATCAGTTGCATGCTGATGTCGTTATCGGGGGTGGTGTAGGAGGAATCACCCTCGCTTACGACGACCGAATAACTAACCTACAAGGTTATCATTAGAAGTGCTGACGAGGTATCACCCTCGGCACTCGATAGTAACCCAGTAGTGTCGCGCAATTTAAGGGGGAAGTGACGTGCGGTGTCAGGGTCTGATCTTCGATCCCGTTGCTCGGGTCTTCTGAGAATCCAGCGGGGCAGTCGGGACAAGTGGGTCTCTGATCAGGCTCTACCCATCCTATCTAAACAGTTTAGGATAACAGGCAGGTATCAACAGTAGGCTACAATTAAACAGGCTATGCAACAGATATAGGATGGTAACAGCAGCAGTAACATCTAATGCAAGCATAAGAGGGAAGAGAATAGGTGATATCGGAATGCTCAAAATGGGGGTGCTTGCCTGTCTGCTCGACGGCAAGGGCCTGATCGTCGGGGACGTAGTCGTACTCCGGAGTGGCGTCTGCCTCAGGAGCTACGGCAACGTCGGGGTCTACCGAAAGAGAAGAGGGGGAAGAAACAAGTAAATATAATGCAAACAGATGCAACACAATGCGTGCGATGCTATGATGCAGTGCAGGGTTGCCTAAATATGCCTCTAAGTCATTTTAGTTATTTCTAGAATTAATCTGGGATTTATTAACCGGTGATTAGACACTATTCATCTATCAGAGACGGGTTCGGAGTTAAGAGTTCTCCTATGTAGGGGGTTCTGACAAGGAAACAGACGGCACGATTAGACTCGTCTCGTCGTTCTGAGCAACTTTCGTGTTTTAACTTTTTCGATCTGAGCTACGGTTTAAAAGTTATTAATTTTTAAAGTTTATTTCATTTTCTGGAATTTATTTGTTTTAACAGAAATTGAAATATGACATCAGCAGAACGTCATGACGATGTCAGTAGGTCAACTGACCGGCTGGCCAGGTCAAACCTGACATGTGGGTCCAGTGGGACCCACATGTCAGTCTCTGTTTAGTCTAACAGCGGATTAATCTAATTAACAGACTAATTAGGGGAGTGGGCCCAGCCTGTCAGCGAGTGATTAGGTTAATCTAATTATTTTATTTTCTAAAAACATTTATTAGCTTAAATAACCACGCGGGCCCACTGGTCAGTGGCTGTGGCTGCCACATCATCACAGTTGACCAGGTCAACTGGTTAACTGGGCCCTGCGGGACCCAGCTGCCAGCGACCCAGAGGCGCCACGCGGGCAGCCAGCTCAGCGCCGGTGCCGGAATGGCTCCGGCGAGCCCCTCACGGCGGCTACCTCGCCGGAGAGGTTCGGATTTCCTCTAGGGGCACCAAATCGCGCGGGGTTTGCGGCGTTCGAACGGGCGCTCTGAGCCGCGTCGAGTGGTGGCACTGGCTCGGCCTGAGACGGTGTAAATTGACGGCGGCCAGCGACACGGCGGGCGCCGGAGTTCGGTCGAGCTCGGGAACGGCGTTGCAGAGGGCAAAACGACTGGCGTTCGTCACCTTCGGCACCTACGCGAGCTAACTAGGTGGATGGAGGGAAGTACGGGACCAAAGGCCCACCGGAACGTCACCGGAGACGAGGTCAGGCGGCGGCGTGTTTCGGCCATGGTGGGGAAACTTGCTAGAGCTCGAAATCAACGACGTGAAAAGAGGGGAAAGGAGCTAGAGCTTACGGCGCGGCTCACGGTGGCCCATGGTGGCTTTGAAGTGCAGGGGAGGCGAAGAACGGAGCAGCGGAGCTCCGGTGATCTGAGGCGGGTGCCGGCTCGATCTGGGGCCTGTGGTGCTCCCCCGCAGCAACGGCTAGCCCCAGACGATGAGGACGAACGCGGCGGAGCTCGTGGATATGCCAGCTTGGCGCGGGGTGGCCGGTGGCCGCGGTGGAGCACGGTGAACGGTGGCGAGCGCGGTCGAATGCGGCGGACCTGAAGGAGGAAAGGGAGAGAGCGGGCGAGCGGTGATCGCACTAGGGTTCGATCAAGGGGGCTCGGCCTCGACCTTATCCTCCGTCGGAGCCGTGGGATGCTCGACGGGTGGCGGTCGGCGGCAGTGTCAGCATGGGCGGGCGACAGCGCGCGGTGGTAGGGGACGAGCAGCTCGGTTGGGCTGGGCCGGCAGAAAGGCCACTGTAGCGACTGGGCCAGTAAGTGCACAGTAGGAGTTTTTCTTCTTTTCTTTTTCTGAAAAGAAATAGTTCATGTAGTAATTATTTGAGCTAGCAAATGAGCTTTTCTGTGAATGAAACTTTGCACAAAAATGAAGCTCAATATTGTGGTGCTACGCAAAAAGTTTGGGGGCCACAGGAAGAGGTTAGACATTTTTGGAAAATGAAAAGAGCCAAATTATTTGTTGCTGGGCCACTAAATAATTTCTAGGGGCAATTTGGAAATTCCAAAAATGTTGGTTTCAATTTTATATTGCCTTAGGAATATTTGAGACATGATGAACTATTTTGTTTGAGTATTTGGAGGAAGCAATTATTTGACTTGCATTTTGGACTTTGAATTTGAACTTAAATTATTTTTCCTATGGAGTAATGATGATGACTTGGCATGATCGGAGAGTGATCACTGTGGTGTGAAGCTGGGGATGTTACAAATCTCCTCCACTACAAGAAATCTCGTCCCGAGATTTAAGTGGGGAAGACAAGAGTAACTTCGGAAGAACTGACCTTTATCGGGTCGATTACCTGGGAAACAATTTAGGGAGTGTGACAGAAGAATCTCTCGAGTTGAAACAAAAACATCGAGAGCAAAGTATAAAGGTACGATAAAATGTATCAAGCGAATGGACATTCGATCGATACCTGTACGAAGTGTGAACAAGGGTTCAGGGTATCGGGAGTAGATCATCTCTCGAGGGGTGGCTCGGGATAACACACAAATTCAAGGGCAAAGGATGCTTCAGAATCAAGGATGTTACAGGAGAGTCAGGTTCCGATCCTGTGGAGCTGTGGAGGGGTACCGATCAAGATAGGGAGCACGGTGGCGTCTCATCGGTCACATTAACAAGGTATGTCGGAGAATAGCCTATCAGTTATGTTGGCGTCAACATCGGTACCAAGGGCGAGGGACGAAGAGAACCATTTTCCTGCTCGTTGAACGAGGCAGACCAATCGGCAAGGTTCTCGTCCATCGGTGGTTACCGGAATGTGATCAACAATAGTAACGGGGTCTCACTGACAGAGTTGTGTACTGAGATGCTTTCATAAGCAGAGAATTTATCTCTGCCCAGACATGTTAGATTACAAGAAAGGTTAAACAAAACAATGGAAAGGAAAATGTGTTTATACGCAAGTATTAGGAGTATATTCTATCCTAGGAAAAGCGGAACAGGATATACATGATTGGACAGCAAGTTCAAAAGCTTTTAGGTAAAGGGGCGAGGGATAATTCATGATATTACCCTTACCACGGGGTCTGGATAATAGATCAAGTCAGAATAGAGGGGGAAAGCCTAGTCCTATCGAAGACTAGCATCTTCATCATCTTCAACAGTCTTGCAGCATTAGAAGAGAGCAGAATAACATAATGTAAATTATAGCAGTAATGTCATCAACCTCGGCCAGAGATTCTTCCTCGACTCCCCGCGAGAAAGCAATCCCAAAGCCGTACTATCCAGTTTATCTCAATTCATCAGTTCTAGTTGTACCGATCGGGATACAACTCCGAGTGTCCGTTACCGTAGGACAGGCTATCGATAGAAGTTTCTTCCCTGCAGGGGTGCACCAACTTACCCACCACGCTCGCTTAACTCCGGCCGGACACACTTTTCTGGGTCATGCCCGGCCTCGGCTAAGCAACACGCCGCAACCCGACAAAATACTTAACAGAGAGGTCAGCACGCCGGACTAACCTATGCCCCCAGGGGTCTTGGGTCATCGCCCCGGACGCTCCTACACGTTGCGTACACCGCCGGTGAGCAGACCTAGCAACCCCTTAATACAAGCGCGGTTGCGTTCCCAGTCCAACCCAGCGTGTGCCGCTCAGTTGCTGACGTCTATTAAGCTTTGGCTGAAGTATACGATGCAGAACGCCCATACTATGCCCACGTGATGGTTAGTGCTATCAGGCCAGAGGCCCCTCGGATCAAATATCCAAACCGTTAGTAGATTAGGAGCGCGCGGTAACGAGCAGAGACTCACGATCGATGTGACCCCGTTGCCCCGTCTCGAGGACTTGCGGCAAGGGCTAAGAATGCCCGGCCACGCCTCGTAGTTATCTCGCGGGCACCTTTCAGGTCAACCCGACTCCACATCACTTCGCATCCATGCTCGCGCGGGTACCCCTCAGGGCCGACCCGTCTTTAGTGTCATGTTTCAGTATAAGTCATAGTAACAATAGTAACCGTGTGTCTAACACCAAGGGAACCCTGAGGAATCACCCTCGATGGAGTCCCACCTGATGTTCTCGTCAAGGTGAACGAAGGAGGTATCACCCTCGAGGTCCACACTTGATCAGTTGCATGACGATGTCGTTATCGGGGGTGGTGTAGGAGGAATCACCCTCGCTTACGACGACCGAATAACTAACCTACAAGGTTATCATCAGAAGTGCTGACGAGGTATCACCCTCGGCACTCGATAGTAACCCAGTAGTGTCGCGCAATTTAAGGGGGAAGTGACGTGCGGTGTCAGGGTCTGATCTTCGATCCCGTTGCTCGGGTCTTCTGAGAATCCAGCGGGGCAGTTGGGACAAGTGGGTCTCTGATCAACCTCTACCCATCCTATCTAAACAGTTTAGGATAACAGGCAGGTTTCAACAGTAGGCTACAATTAAACAGGCTATGCAACAGATATAGGATGGTAACAGCAGCAGTAACATCTAATGCAAGCATAAGAGGGAAGAGAATAGGTGATATCGGAATGCTCAAAATGGGGGTGCTTGCCTGTCTGCTCGACGCCAAGGGCCTGATCGTCGGGGACGTAGTCGTACTCCGGAGTGGCGTCTGCCTCAGGAGCTACGGCAACGTCGGGGTCTACCGAAAGAGAAGAGGGGGAAGAAACAAGTAAATATAATGCAAACAGATGCAACACAGTGCGTGTGATGCTATGATGCAGTGCAGGGTTGCCTAAATATGCCTCTAAGTCATTTTAGTTATTTCTAGAATTAATCTGGGATTTATTAACCGGTGATTAGGCACTATTCATCTATCAGAGACGGGTTCAGAGTTAAGAGTTCTCCTACGTAGGGGGTTCCGACAAGGAAACAGACGGCACGATCAGACTCGTCTCGTCGTTCTGAGCAACTTTCGTGTTTTAACTTTTTCGATCTGAGCTACGGTTTAAAAGTTATTAATTTTTAAAGTTTATTTAATTTTCTGGAATTTATTTATTTTAACAAAAATTGAAATATGACATCAGCAGAACGTCATGACGATGTCAGCAGGTCAACTGACCGGCTGGCCAGGTCAAACCTGACATGTGGGTCCAGTGGGACCCACATGTCAGTCTCTGTTTAGTCTAATAGTGGATTAATCTAATTAACAGACTAATTAGGGGAGTGGGCCCAGCCTGTCAGCGAGTGATTAGGTTAATCTAATTATTTTATTTTCTAAAAACGTTTATTAGCTTAAATAACCACGCGGGCCCACTGGTCAGTGGCTGTGGCTGCCACATCATCACAGTTGACTAGGTCAACTGGTCAACTGGGCCCTGCGGACCCAGCTGCCAGCGACCCAGAGGCGCCACGCGGGCAGCCAGCTCAGCGCCGGTGCCGGAATGGCTCCGGCGAGCCCCTCACGGCGGCTACCTCGCCGGAGAGGTTCGGATTTCCTCTAGGGGCACCAAATCGCGCGGGGTTTGCGGCGTTCGAACGGGCGCTCTGAGCCGCGTCGAGTGGTGGCACTGGCTCGGCCTGAGACGGTGTAAATTGACGGCGGCGAGCGACACGGCGGGCGCCGGAGTTCGGTCGAGCTCGGGAACGGCGTTGCAGATGGCAAAACAACTGGCGTTCGTCACCTGTGGCACCTATGCGAGCTAACTAGGTGGATGGAGGGAAGTACGGGACCAAAGGCCCACCAGAACGTCGCCGGAGACGAGGTCAGGCGGCGGCGTGTTTCGGCCATGGCGGGGAAACTTGCTAGAGCTCGGAATCAACGACGTGAAAAGAGGGGAAAGGAGTTGGAGCTTACGGCGCGGCTCACGGTGGCCCTTGGTGGCTTTGAAGCGCAGGGGAGGCGAAGAACGGAGCAGCGGAGCTCCGGTGATCTGAGGCGGGCGCCGACTCGATCTGGGGCCTGTGGTGTTCCCCCGCAGCAACGGCTGGCCCCAGACAATGAGGACGAACGCGGCGGAGCTCGTGGATATGCCAGCTTGGCGCGGGGCGGCCGGTGGCCGCGGTGGAGCGCGGTCGGATGCGGCGGACCTGAAGGAGGAAAGGGAGAGAGCGAGCGAGAGGGAGAGAGAGGGGGGGGGAAGTGGGCGCTAGGGTTCGATCCAGGGGGCTCGGCCTCGACCTTATCCTCCGTCGGAGCCGTGGGATGCTCGACGGGTGGCGGTCGGCGGCAGTGTCAGCACGGGCGGGCGACAACGCGGTGGTAGGGGACGAGCAGCTCGGTTGGGCTGGGCCGGCAGAAAGGCCACTGTAGCGACTGGGCCAGTAAGTGCACAGTAGGAGTTTTTCTTCTTTTCTTTTTCTGAAAAGAAATAATTCATGTAGTAATTATTTGATCTAGCAAATGAGCTTTTCTGTGAATGAAACTTTGCACAAAAATGAAGCTCAATATTGTGGTGCTACACAAAAAGTTTGGGGGCCACAGGAAGAGGTTAGACATTTTTGGAAAATGAAAAGAGCCAAATAATTTTTTGCTGGGCCACTAAATAATTTCTAGGGGCAATTTGGAAATTCCAAAAATGTTGGTTTCAATTTTATATTGCCTTAGGAATATTTGAGACATGATGAACTATTTTGTTTGAGTATTTGGAGGAAGCAATTATTTGACTTGCATTTTGGACTTTGAATTTGAACTTAAATTATTTTTCCTATGGAGTAATGATGATGACTTGGCATGATCAGAGAGTGATCACTGTGGTGTGAAGCTGGGGATGTTACATCCTCCGACGCGTCCGACGAACTGGACGACAGACCTATAGAGCCGGTGCCCAATCTCCTCCTTGGACGCTTCCAGTTTGTCGCCGCTAGCTCTCCAGGTCCGTTGTCTCGACACCATCATCAACCCTACCCTAGGCAGCATTACAATCGGGCACCAACATCGAAGCTCCAGCTTGGTAAGAGCCTGGTGTCCATCAACACAATGGTGGTGAAGATGATGAAGCGGATGAACTACGAGGTGGGATCAGGCTCTGTCCTCGAGCAGAATATCCAAGGCAACACCTCTCCAATCAAGGTGTTGGAACGACCATGGAGAGCTGGTTTCAAAATGGTCAGCGCTGAGGTGACGGACAATACAACAACGTACTTCCCCATAAAGAATCGGAAACCTGGCCGACCAAGTGGGGAGATGACGAGGGCGCAGATGAAGCTCTGAAGTGGTTTACGATGTCTGGGAGAAGGGCAACACTAATGGATCGCGGAAGCATGGTCATGAGTTTTGCCAGCAAATCCTTGCCACATAGGAGCAGGTGACGCCAGAGCTGCAAGACGACGAGCATATGGAGCACACAATGAGGGTGGTCACCAAGGCCGTGATGCTGGTGCACGAGAAAAGTGCGTCGGGGGAGCTGACGGCGAGCGACCTAATATGGGAGTTCACAAGGCTCAAGGAGAAGTTCCCCGAGGTGTACCAGACATTACTGCCTAACGCACACGGCGCACATGCTCGTGACGTCTCTAGTTGCCCGGTGCTCCAAAGGTGGCAGCCTCTATGGGACCCCACCATCTAGCTGGACGTGTTCGTCCTGCTAAAGAACACATTGGACGACGGGTCGGCCATGTCACTGTACACGGAGCTGGCCGACGACGCCGTGGTTCTGGTGGTCCAGGCATTGGAATGGAAGGCCACGGACTCTGAGCGTATGCGCCACTTCCTCACGCAGTGGAATGACATGTTGCCTCCTTCCATCGTGCAGCGCATCCTTGTAGAGGTCGTCGTGCCGGAGCTACCGCCTAAGAGGAGTCCTGGGAGGACTGGGGAACCCTGCGACTTTGTCTCGCTTGCGTACAATAGGTAGGTGTAGGTCTCGCCTGGCAAGGCTTCGATGGTGGCAGCTTCGTCGGCTGGAATAAGTTTCTCTTCATCCCAGCTCCATCTCGCGACGCCCAGTGTGGTCTGATCGAGGGATTCATGAAAGTGGTCATCCATCACTCCTCGTGGGCAGCAGATTCATGCGGCCTTGATGGCGGCACCGTTGATGCTTGGTGGCTGCTTGAATCTATGAGACATGCTTGTCTCCGGTGTCCACTTCTCTTTCTTTTGTGTTCACTACACGATGACAAAACTTAGGGGTCACTTTATCTGCCAGGAAAACTAGCTAGTAGAGGCAGACTAACGGCCAAGAATGCATTTTGCCGGCAATTGTAAACTGCCTTGGAAAGTCCCGTCGGGAAAGACATTTCCTGGCACTTACAAGAAACCCTGACAGTTACTTTGCCCCGCATGACTGAAGCTTTGCCGGCAGTTAGCACAATTCCCGGCACATAGTTTTTTGCTGGCAGGCTGACAATGCAGGGCAGTTAGAACAATTCCCGGCAATTGATGTGCCCTTAATCAAGTACACTGCCAACACACAAATCCACTTCGAGTTCAACCGATATCACTTCTCTCCACTCAATTTTGTACAATAATTAGAATACAATGTAGAGTAATTAAAGTTGCATCAACTGAGACATAATATATATCCCAACAATACATCATATCTGCATACATACATTGGTATACACTTTGTAGGTTCACAAGTCCAGTACTACATCACATCCAAAAGGACAACACTCCATCGTGTCTACATACATCATAGACATACATTTGTAGGTTCATATGTCCAGTATTACATCACTAGATATATACCATAGAAACTGATCCATCCTAGAGTGCTACTTCATCAGATAGATACTAAAATGTCCATAATTTCTTTAGATGCTAGAAATAGATCCTTTTAGCTCACAGAACACACATCTACGAACTTGTGAGTGCAAGAGTAGTATACTAGTGACCTGAAAAAAGAAGCAATCAATTACAACATCTCACAAGTATTTAAGTTCGAGAGTGCATTTTGATAACCACCTGAAAGTCAGAATTATATTACTCCCTCCGATCCATATTTATTGATGCTGGGTTAGTAGTTAGTACAAAGTTAGTAGAGAGTACAACAGTTATTCCCCTGAAAAATATACGGACACGAGGACCATATACATATACCAAACATGTTTTATGAACAGTTAATCCTTGACGTGTCCCAGGATAGCATGCACGTACCAATCATATCAGTCACCAAACCTTCACCTTGAACAAATATACAGAAGAAAGCAAGCAGCACATCCACGTGAGGAAGCCAATTTTCCGTGAGGCCACACAACTCGTCGAGTCCTAAAATGCACTGATGCATCTTCACATCAAAAAATCCAGCTACATGTGAGCCTAATCAAATGACCAGCTCTATTACTTCCATGATAGTGGCTGAAATGTCAGATATACTAGCAAGGAAATCATTTACTTGTGAATATTCTGAATGAAGAGCAGAACCTAGAACATTTTTGCCTTTAGCGAGAAAAAAAGAACAAAGATGATAGTTTCAAGTAGCAACGCACCATTTTCTTTTGGTAGCGAGTGAAGGAAGCACTCTCTTGACAGTGACCCCCCGATCTCATTCGCTTCCACTCCATTCAAGCACAAGAATTTTCTTTCTATTCCATTTTGCACCATTCACCATGCATCTGGACCAGACCCAGCAAGGTTTTTTCTACAAAGATCAGAGTGCTACGTATAAGTATGTTAGGAGAAAAAGTGAATTTGATGGCACATGTATTCTGGTCCCACCACATGTAAACTTTAGGAGGAAAAGCCAGCTACAGCCATCAACCACAAAATACTAACCAATCTCCACAAATAAGACAATATTGCAATGAATACATGTTACACGCCGCTGCAGCTGCATCATTTCATTAAAAAAACATCATCACTTTCATAATAGCAAGATACATCAATTGATCACGCTTATTCCAGAACTTGTCATGTTAAATGTGGATAATTTAATTAGACCGTGTACTTTCAGGGAAGGGGGCGAACAACAAAATCATATATCCAACCATCAGATATGACATGCAGTTTTACAAGCTCCCGACCATCTTACATATGCAATGAAAGCAGAAAGACATCTCAGTATCTGACAAACATACCAGGGCACAAAACGTGGCATCAAGTATAACTAAAGAACTGCATTTCAGAAAATATGTATGCTAGCAGACTCAAAATCAATTGACACAATGTCATCTGGTCACATTTCTGAACAACCAAGAACAGCAAACCCACAAAAGCCCATGTTATTGTCACTTCTATTGAGTCCATAGTTTTAAATAGCCCGCTATAGCACGCTATAGCATTTATAAAAGGTCTTGCGCTAAGAGACATTGGTCCAAACAAATGAATAAACATTTTAAATAGCGCGCTATAGCTCCGCTATAGCACGCTATAGCGTTTAGAAGAGGTTCGCCGCTAAGAGGCTTAGCGCGCTATTTAAAACTATGATTGAGTCCCTATATATGCAGAACTGTAAACAAAATATCTGAAATAACAACTAGAATGATTATTTGTTCTAAGGCAACAACGCTAGAATCAAAAGGGCTTGTTTCACTGCAGAAATTCTAAACAGCACATATGGATTTGATTGATTAAGCTATATTTGCAGTTGAGATTTGCTTTCAACAAGAGGGAAAGAGAGACTAAAACATACCATATTTAGTACACTTATCATGCAGCAAAGCTCTCGACAATAAAGTTTATCTGGACCATTCAGTTACTATTTGTAAGTGTTGGAATTCCGCCCATGGATCAATCACATTAGAGACGACGAACACTCGCACACACAAAAAATTTTAGGCAAGGTCTTGTATCGTGCCCTCTTTTTTTCACTTTTTTTTTCAGCTTATATATGAATGAGACAACCGACCAAGGACCTGCTTGTTCTTGATCTTGAAACCAACTCGTACATGGCCGTCCGAGTACTACCAGGACTCTTAATCACCAGCCACATTGAACACAATTAGCCTAAATCTACTCTGATACAACTAGTACTCTTCCACGCGTAGACACCTGAAGACATACTAGGGTGAGGAAGTTCTAGTAACTCACTTTTGCGTTAATCAACCTAGTTGAAATAACAAGCACTTCTCTAGCAACTCGTACATGACTCAAGATTACTCTTAACAGTAAGAAGAAGAGCAGAGGAACGAAAAGGTACAAGAGGGAGCAGCATACGGACACATATTGAGGAAAGCAGAAGAACAGAGAGGTTGTGGGCGCCGGACCTGCAGGCTTACCTGACATGGCAGGGGCACACCATAGGCAACGATAGGTGAAAGGCGTGTAGAGCTTAGAGGGCACCGAAGGCCAGGCGCAGCCCGCCAGCGCGGTCGCCATGGTGAACGAACTTGCCGGCGCCAGCGTCGACTGCGTGCTCTGGACGGAGGAGAAATCGCCAGGGGGTTCGCGGAGGTCTCCTCCGAACTCGCCGCTGACCTCCGACGGATCCCACAGCTGGACGTCATCGTGAGCATCGCGGTGGAAGCGCCAGCGACAGGGCCGGCTTGGGAAGTGGAGATGACGGAAACGGCTCTTGGTTCGGATGGTGGATAAAGGACTGGAGGAGGCGGGTCGAGCCAGGGACGGATTTGGCAGGTGCCGCGCGCCGGCGCCTGTGTGGGTGTAGAAGCAGGGAGATCTGGGAGGCGAGGCCTCGCTGCGGAAGGTGGACGATTGGATAAGCAACACGGCTTTGGTCCAGGCCTGAAAAAGCCCATTAATCCCGGTTCACTCACGAACCGGGACCAATGGGTGCATCAGTCCCGGTTTGTGAGGCCAGGGTGTCGGTCGGGTCTCAGAGGCCATTGGTCCCACCCCTTTGGTCTCGGTTCCAGACACGAACCGGAACCAATGAGTCCCGCTCCTGACCCACAACCATTGGTCCTTTGGTCCCGGTTCCAGCCATCAACCGGGACTAAAGAGTGGCATATATATACCCGCTCCCCTGCCCGCGAGCAGAGCCACTGCTTTGTTTTTTGGCCAGCCGTGGGAGAGCTTTGTGGTGCTCTAGCTCACCTCCTATGCACATAAGCTGTTCGATGAAATGCCCGAGCCACACTTAAGCTTTCTCCTCTCGAAGCTCCTTGTCCAAGCTCCATTTTCCTCAAGATTTGTCTAGATTTGGCGGTCCGTCCTGTCCCATCCCCGTCCTCACCGCCATCAATCGCCCGCGCCGATCTCGTCGCCGGCACCACCGTGATGAGCCTCTTGTTCTTATCTTCTTTCTAAAAGAAAAAAGTTCTTACTTGTATGATTTAGATAGATACTTGTGTAATTTTCTTACTTTTATTATTGTTTGTTATTATATGGTGCGATGGTTTTGGTATCCGCCTCCGTCGGCCCTCGTCCTGTATATGATTCGGATGTGGTATATATATTATCTTTTATAACTATTAGTTTCATTTAGTGTTTATGACAATTATGCCGACCAACGTGACATAGATTTTTTTATCTAGGAGGTATGTGAACCGGAAATTCCAACCGACCCTATTGTCGAGAGGTTAAATTTAGTTAAAGAAGAAAACAATTACTTGAAGGAAAAATTGAAAAAAATTGAGGAGGAGAAGATGATATTGGAGTTGCATGTTGCGGATGTCGTCGATGATCACAAGATCAAGATGGATGCAATGCGCTTGAAGATTAGAAAGATTAGAAAATATGTCATTCATACTGAGGCTTGGTATCATTATGCCGTTGGATCAATTGTTACCTTAGTTGCGATTATGATCGCATTTATTGTTGCATTGAAATGTTTTAGATAGTTTCAATGTATGGTTTAATTAGATGCTCTGGAGAGCTATATGTTGTTCAATGAGAACTATGTATGTACTTTGGTTTTAATGTGATGATGAACTTCTATTAATTAATTTGGTCACTTCTGTATTCATGATGTTCTGTAATGGTTTTTGACACACTTAATTATATATAATGCACGCAGATGAACCGGCAATGGATGTACGGTGACAGACACACCTCCGAGTACATTAAGGACGTGCATAATTTTCTCGAAGTGGCTGAGACAAACAAGCAGAATGGTTTTATGTGTTGTCCATGCCTTATATGTGGGAATACGAAGTCTTACTCTGACTCGAAAACCCTTCACACCCACCTGCTTTATAAGGGTTTCATGCCACACTATAATGTTTGGATTAAGCACGGAGAAAGAGGGGTTATGATGGAAGACAGCAAAGAAGAAAAGGATGATGACAGCTATGTGCCCCCTGAATACGGTGATGTTGCAATGGGGTAAGCTGAAGATCAAGAGGAACCAGACGATGTGCCCGATGATGATCTTCGCCGGGTCATTGTTGATGCAAAGAGATAATGCGAAAGTGAAAAGAAGAAGTTGAAGTTCGATCGCATGTTAGATGATCACAAAAAAGGGTTGTACCCCAATTGCGAAGATGGCAACACAAAGCTCGGTACCACACTGGAATTGCTGCAGTGGGAGGCAAAGAATTGTGTACCTGACAAAGGATTTGAAAAGCTACTGAAAATATTGAAGAAGAAGCTTCCAAAGGATAACGAATTGCCCGACAGTACGTACGCAGCAAACAAGGTTGTATGCCCTCTAGGATTGGAGGTGCAGAAGATACATGCATGTCCTAATGACTGCATCCTCTACCGCGGTGCGTACGAGGATTTGAACGCATGCCCGGTATGTGGTGCATTGCGGTATAAGATCAGACGAGATGACCCTGGTGATGTTGACAGCGAGTGCCCCAGGAAGAGGGTTCCTGCCAAGGTGATGTGGTATGCTCCTATAATACCATGGTTGAAACATCTGTTCAGAAACAAAGAGCATGCCAAGTTGATGCGATGGCACAGAGAGGACCGTAAGAAAGACGGGAAGTTGAGAGCACCCGCTAATGGGTCACGGTGGAGAAAAATCGAGAGAAAGTACTGGGAGGACTTTGCAGGTGACGCAAGGAATGTATGGTTTGGTTTAAGCACGGATGGCATTAATCCTTTTGGGGAGCAGAGCAGCAATCACAGCACCTGGCCCGTGACTCTATGTATCTATAACCTTCCTCCTTGGCTGTGCATGAAGCGAAAGTTCATTTTGATGCCAGTTCTCATCCAAGGCCCTAAGTAACCCGGCAACGACATTGATGTGTACCTAAGGCCATTAGTTGAAGAACTTTTACAGCTGTGATATGGAAACGGTGTACGTGTGTGGGATGAGCACAAACAACAGGAATTTGACCTGCATGCGTTGCTGTTTCTAACCATCAATGATTGGCCTGCTCTCAGTAACCTTTCAGGACAGACAAACAAGGGATACCACGCATGCACGCACTGTTTAGATGACACCGAAAGTATATACCTGGACAAATGCAGGAAGAATGTGTACCTGGGGCATCGTCGATTTCTTCCGACCAACCATCAATGTCGAAAGAAAGGCAAGCATTTCAAAGGCGAGGCAGATCACCGGAAGAAGCCCGCCATCCGTACCGGTGATCACATACTTGCTATTGTCAATGATTTATAAGTAATCTTTGGAAAGGGTCCCGGCGGACTATCTGTTCCGAATGACGCTGAGGGACACGCACCCATGTGGAAGAAGAAATCTATATTTTGGGACCTACCCTACTGGAAAGACCTAGAGGTCTGCTCTTCAATCGACGTGATGCATGTGACGAAGAATCTTTGCGTGAACCTGCTAGGCTTCTTGGGTGTGTATGGGAAGACAAAAGATACACCGGAGGCACGGGAGGGCCAGCAACGTGTGCACGAAAAAGACGGCATGCCTCCGAAGCAGTATGAAGGTCCTGCCAGCTACGCTCTTACCAAAGAAGAGAAGGAAATCTTTTTTGAATGCCTGCTCAATATGAAGGTCCCGTCTGGCTTCTCGTTGAATATAAAGGAAATAATAAATATGCCAGAGAAAAAGTTCCAGAACCTAAAGTCTCATGACTGCAACGTGATTATGATGCAACTGCTTCCGGTTGCATTGAGGGGGCTTCTACCGGAAAATGTTTGATTAGCCATTGTGAAGCTATGTGCATTCCTCAATGCAATCTCGCAGAAGGTGATCGATCCAGAAATCCTACCAAGGTTAAGGAGTGATTTGGCGCAATGTCTTGTCAGTTTCGAGCTGGTGTTCCCACCATCCTTCTTCAATATCATGACGCACGTCCTAGTTCATCTAGTCGACGAGATTATCGTTCTGGGCCCTGTATTTTTACACAATATGTTCCCCTTTGAGAGGTTCATGGGAGTCCTAAAGAAATATGTCCGTAACCGCGCTAGGCCAGAAGGAAGCATCTCCATGGGCCATCAAACAGAGGATGTCATTGGGTTTTGTGTTGACTTCATTCCTGACCTTAAGAAGATTGGTCTCCCTTAATCGCGGTATGAGGGGAGACTGACTGGAAAAGACACGCTAGGAGGGGACTCAATAATATGTAGGGACGGGCATTCCTGGTCTCAAGCACACTACACAGTTCTACATAATTCTACCTTGGTGGCCTCGTATGTCAATGAACACAAGAACATTCTGCACTCCAAACACCCGGAGCAGTGTGACGACTGGATTACATGTGAACACATCAGGACTTTTGGCAGTTGGTTGCAAACACGTCTCAGGGGTGACAACACTGTTTCTGATGAGCTGTACTCGTTGGCCAGGGGACCATCTTCGACTGTATTGACTTACAAAGGGTACGAGATAAATGGGAATATATTTTACACGATCGCTCAAGATCAAAAGAGCACCAACCAAAACAACGGTGTCCGCTTTGATGCAGCAACCAAGAGGGGAAAGGACACATATTATGGTTACATAGTGGACATATGGGAACTTGACTATGGACATGCTTTTAAGGTCCCTTTGTTTCAGTGCAAATGGGTTAATTTGTCAGGAGGCGGGGTATAGGTAGACCCACAGTACGGAATGACAACAGTGGATCTGAACAATCTTGGGTACACAGACGAACCATTCGTCCTAGCCAATGATGTGGCGCAGGTTTTCTATGTGAAGGACATGTCTACCAAACCAAGAAAAAGAAAAGATAAGGAAGCGAATACATCATACGATGAGCCAAAGCGCCACATAGTTCTTTCAGGAAAAAGAGACATCGTGGGATTGGAGGGTAAGACAGACATGTCTGAAGATTATGAAAAGTTTCATGAAATTCCTCCCTTCAAAGTCAAGGCTGACCCAAGCACCCTGTTAAACGATGAAGATTATCCATGGTTACGGCGCAATAAGCAAAGGACACAAGCGAAGAAAAAGTGAAGACTTTCTCTCCACAACTATTATGATGATGCCTTTGATCTAGAATATCACTGCAGTTACATGTGACGAAATGAAATGCCTTTTGTAACAGATGAGTTTTCGTATGAAACCCTGATACTCTGAAAGAGATTGTCCGTTTTGTACACGAAGTGCATCCAGTTTTTGCCGTAACCCTCTCAACTTTTTATAACATGCTATGTGGGTGAAATGATGATACCATGCCAACTTTCAACCTTTTCAGAGTTCATTTGTAGTGCTTTTCAATTTCAGGGTCATTTAGCTAAAAAAATCAGTAAATGCATGAAAAATACCAAATGAAGTCAGAAAAGGTTGAAAATTGATGATGTGGCTTTGAATGGTGCATTTTGAACACACAAAAAGTCTGGAGTTCAAATAAGTTCAAAAAAATGAAATCCCTTTGTAACAGATGAGTTTTCGTTCGAAACCCTGATACTTCGAAAAAGATTGTCCATTTTGTAAACGAAGTGCATCCAGTTTTTGCCGTAACCCTCTCAACTTTTTAGCACATGCTATGTGGGTGAAATGATGATACCATGCCAACTTTCAACCTTTTCAGAGTTCATTTGTACTGCTTTTCAATTTCAGGGTCATTTAGCTCAAAGAATGAACTAATAGCAAAAAGAATGAACTAAAAATAATCAATTAAAATATTCTGTTATGATCAACTAAAACAAAACTATAATATTCTTAAATAGCAAAAAGAATCAACTAAAAAGCTTTTATAAAACTCTAATAGCAAAAGGAATCAACTAAAAAGCTTTTATAAACCTCTAGTATTTTTGAAACTAAAATTATATAAAATTTGTGCAACTAAAATTATCAAAGTATTTTCTGTTCAAAACATTAATAGCAAAAAGAATTTTCATAAAGAATTTTTTTGTTAGAAACTTTAATAGCAAACTAAAATAACAAAATCTATTTTTGATTAAAACAGACATTTAAAATAACCTAAAAATTATCAAATTGAATATAATGATAAAACACAGTAATATTAAATAGCAGGAAAAAGAATCAGTCAAAAATCTATTTTTATAGTAAAGTTATTCGCAAACTAGTGATTCACACAAATTTAAAAGAATTCAAATTTAAACTATTCAAATTTGAAAACTAATGGCACTAACAGAAAGTTTATAATTTTTGTGACCTAAAAGCAAAAAGAATCACTGAAAAACTATAAGTATTTAGTTAGTACAAAAAAAGCATCAAAGAAAACAAAAAAACTGAAAAAAAATTAAAAAAATGCCGCCTACTGGGCCACCACGGCCTGAATACGACTAGAAACCCATTGGGCCAGGATTCAGGCCCGCAGCAGGCCCAGTAGGCCCACAGGCAGAGGAGTGTGCGATTAGGCCCGTAAGCCTGCAGTTGAGAGGAGCTCGAGAGGGTCAGCGCAGCAGCAGCACAAGGCCATTGGTCCCGGTTCGTGCCACCAACCGGGACCAATGCCCACCTTTGGTCCCGGTTCGTGGCACCAACCGGGACCAATGCCCACCTTTGGTCCCGGTTCGTGCCACCAACCAGGACCAAAGGTCTCTGCTTCCCGCCCTTTGGGCTGCTGAAAGGAGACCTTTGGTCAAAGGGGGGCATTGGTCCCGGTCGGTGCCACGAACCAGGACCAAAGGGTTGGGTATATAACCAACACTTGTGAAAACTTTCATTTTCATCTCGCAGTTGCCGCCCCCGACGACGCCGACCTCCTCGACACCGCCAGGCTGCCCCGACGCCGCCGCCGTCGCCCGTGCCCCTGCCCCGCCCCCGAACCCACGCCGACGTCGTCTGCCGCCCCCGAGCGCGCCCGGCCGCGCCCCTGCGCCCCGGCCCGCCCCCACCGTCGCCGTCGTCGCCGCCCCCAAACACGCCCGGCCATGCCCCTGCCCCGACCCACCCCCACCGTCGCCGTCGCCGACGCCCTCGCCGCCCCCGCCGTCGCCCTCGCCGGCCGCCCCCGCTGTGAGCCGCCGCCGCCCGTTTTTTTTCATTTTTTATATGATGATTTTTTTTGTTCATATATATATAATGTATATATGTATGTGTGTGGCTATATGTATGTATGGATGTTCATGTATATATGTATTAATTTTTTTGTTCATATATGTATTTTTTTTGTTCATATGTGTATTAATTTTTTTGGTCATAGCATTTTTTTGTTCATATATGTATTTTTTTCATAGCATTTTTTCCATGTATATATGTATGTGGCTATGTATGTATAGATGGATATCATTTTTTTCCATGTATATATGTCGTTGTCGATATACCCCCTCCCCGATAACTTCGACATGAGGGGGGGGGGGTCGATATACCCCCTCCCGATAACATTTTTTTTCTAAGTTACTAAGGTAAAATATTCACCCCCCTCTCGATATATCGGGCGACCAACTCTCGAGGCCACCCAAACCCTAGAAAAAAAGCGTTGTCGATCTCCTACCCCCTCCCGCCCCTACCCGACAAACTCTCGAGGCCACCCAAACCACTAGAAGAAAACTCCGGTAACTTCGACATGAGGGGGGATGTCGATCAACCCCCTCTCGCCCGAACAAGTCTATGTATCATTTTATATCGCGGTGGACATATATCAAAGTTTAATCATATGTCAAAGTTTGAATTTTGACATATGCAACATTTGATCATATATCAAAGTTTGATCATATGTCAAAGTTTGAATTTTGACATATGCAACATTTGATCATATGTCAAAGTTTGATCATATGTCAAAGTTTGAATTTTGACATATGCAAAAATATTTGATCATATGTCAAAGTTTGACTTTTGCCATAGATTTATCAAGAATGCCCCCATTATGGATGTGCACAAGTTGATCCAATTTTTTTCTGATCTCATCTATATATATATTCTTCTATATGTCACGTTGTCTGTCAAAGTATTGCAGAAATCCATGGCTTCATCATTAGCCGAAAGTAACAGGCGTATGATGCTACGAAGCTCTCCAAAATTGTTTTGGAACGGAGTCCCGGATAGGATAATTAGTTTTTTGGTACGAAGTTCAGCAAGAGCCTTCCGAATATCGCTATTTGGAAGGCCTTTGCTGAAATTCGTACCAAAAAGCGAATTATTCTATCCGGAACTCCGTTCCAAAACAACTTTGGAGAGCTTCGTACCATTATGCGCCTGTTACTTCCGGCTAATGATGAAGCCATGGTTTTCTTGAATCCTTTGACACTGACAACGTGACATATAGAAGGGTAGATGAGATCAGGAAAAATGTGGACCATTTTCTGCACATCCAGAATGGCGACATTTTGTTAAATCCCTTGTTTTGACATTCATGAGAGAGGCGGTCCGGACGTCGGACATTCATGAGAGAACTCCGGTAACTCTTCAACATGAGGGGGGACGTCGATCAACCCCCTCTCGCCCGACCAAACCCTAGAAGCGTCGAGGCCACCCCAAACCCTAGAAGCGTTGCCGAGGCCACCCCAAACCCTAGAAGCGTCGAGGCCACCCAAATTTACCAAGTTAAAAGAGCGTTGTCGAGGCCACCCCAAACCCTAGAAGCGTTGTCGAGGCCACCCCAAACCGTAGAAGCGTCGAGGCCACTAATTAATATTCCTTGTTGTGATTAGCTAGCTAGGTCTATGTTTGCCACTAATATATCCATCTCTCATGTTTGTATATTAATTGCCATGTTGTAATATTTGCAGAAACTATGGATCAAAGAGACTTAGAACAAGAAGAGTTGTTGGGGGATATAATCCGCGACGGATGTGATGTCTTGTCGTTTCTCAACGACACCGATGGTCTGGAAGGAGAGGATGAAGGCTCCGGTGATCGAACAATGGAGGAGGAAAGACATGATCATGATGTCTCCGGTGACCGAATGCCGGTGGAAGAAGGAGACCGTGATGACGGCTCTAGTGACCGAACGGAGGAGGGAGCTGTTGCAAAGTCCGGCGAGGTATATATATTAATTAAGCTTGTGCTGACTAACTAATTGATGCATTAATTGTTTTGGTATGTACATATATTAGCTCTTCTTTCTTCTTTTATAGCCCTCTGGATCGAGCCAAACTTTGGTAACGGGACGAGGCCCGAAGAAAAGGTTGCGCTAGGATGAAAGGTTCACGATCATAGCAATCGCAGACGATGGCCAACCGATTGAACCCAGGCGGACCAAGGAAGCATTTTCTGCTCAGTGCGGAGCTATTGTTAGGGACAGTATCCCGATCAACATCTAGCTATGGAATAAGCCTAAGAACGAAGACCCTCAAGTTTCTTATGTCACCGATAGACAGAAAGATGATCTTTGGACCTCGCTGAAGGCAAATTTCACCCTACCGCTAGAGAAGGATCCGAATAAGCCAGTTATAGAGCCACTGGTCAAGGCGTGTGCTCTTAAGAAGATGGCAGATCTATTCAGGAGGTGGAAGAATGAGTTGAAATCAACGTTTGTCGACAAAGGGAAGACTCCAGAATTCACCGGCCAATTTGAGAAGATAAGAGATCACTGGCCCGCATTTGTGGCCTACAAGACATCGGACAAGAGTAAGAAAATGTCAGAGATAAACAAGATAAATGCTGCAAAGAAGCTGTATCACCATCGCACGGGGTCAGGCGGCTACCTCAAAGCCCGACCGTTGTGGGACAAAGCTGAGAATGACCTAATTGCTAAAGGGGTCGAACCAGAGACATTGAACTTGCCAGACCGTTCAAGGACTTGGTTCTTCGGGGTTGGGGGAACTTTGGACCCTGAAACAGGGAAGTGCCGTTGGACGGACGAGCAACTTGCAATACCCATCAAGAAGCTTCAGAAGTATATTGCCGCAGCGCAGGCAGGGACATTCATTCCCGACAGAGAGAAAGACGAGCTGACTGAGGCCCTCGGGAATCCTGAGCACCCTGGACGAACATGAGGCACGCCAGGCTCCGTTGCGTGGCTCCGTTGCGTGGAAGGTTGGGTTTCCCGGCGCAGGCGGTTACAAAACCCGGGAGAGGAAGAGGAAACAGGAGCTGAGCTCAATGCAGAAGCTCAATGCAAGAGTACTAAAGCTAGAGGAACAAGTTGAGAGCCAGCGAGCTGCCGACCAACCATCTCAGCGGCACGAATCTACCCCAGAAGCTACCCCGCCATCTCAGCGGAGAAGCAGCATGGCTTCCACGGAGCTCGTTCAGCAGCCTGACTTCACGGCTCCTAGCTACCCCGTGGATGCTATCACGGAGGCTCAACATTGCCAGCTTATGACGAAATGTCGGAACCTCACCTTGAAGGCGGCTCTCGGCTCTGTTGCACCTCCTCAACCTGACGGAACTTTTCACTGCTGTCTGATTCCACATGGCTATGTTGTTGTGACGGTGGATGAAGTAATGGAGGGATTTGACGAGCTCGAGCTTGACCACCCTACAGGTGAAGGGGAGACTCAGCTGGTTTATGCTCTGAGGACTACATGTCTATGGCGGAAGGAGTACATCAAGCTTCTGAACTAGACGCCTCCGCCTCCCCCTCCTCCTCCGGCGAGTCAGAGCACTCCTCCTCCTCCTCCGGCGCGTGAGGGCACTCCTTCTCCGCCTCCTCCGGCGCGTGAGGGCACTCCGCCTCCTCCTCCGCCTCCTTCGGCGCGTCGGAGCACTCCGCCTCCTCCTCCGCCTCGTCAGCAACGGCGGAAGAGAGCCGCCGCCGCTCTGGCGGCTAGCAGTACAAGCAGAGGCGGAAAGCAATTCAGATACGGTCCATCTCTCAAGCCTTTGGAAAAGTTACCATATGAGAGGACCGACGAGGAAACCGCGAAAATCAGTGCTACCGAAGTGCATGAACATTTTGCACGGAAACCTCCACCTCCGAAGGAGACGATAGATCCGGTGAAACGGAAGCGCACTATCGATGCCCTGAAGCGACCACCACCGTCTCTGCCGCAATCCAACTATGAGCGCATTATTTAAAGGACATATAAGGAAGCGGAGCGGTCGGGAAGTACTTGCATGCATGCAAGGTTAGCAGAACGAAGAAGTGGGAAAAAAATTCTCCAGCTTGGCGAACAGGCGAACCAATCGTGCCCCCGCTCAAGGTGTCTAGCGATATCGTCGCTAATCAGCCGAGGATGATGCCCGGTACCAATCCTGCTGATTACCTGAGCGATGATGTAGAGTTTGAAATAATGGAGGTGGAAGAATTCAGATACCAGTACGGGCAGCCTCTCGTCAAACCTGATCATCCTTCTCTAACAATGATGATGCGAAGATTCCATGAATGGTACATGAAAACCTGCAGCGAGTCTGGGAAGGATACTTTGACGCTGAGAATTAAAGAGGAGCACGACCTCGTTGGAATGGATCTGTTGTCTGTTGAATTTGACGAGTTATTCCAATTATACAATCAAAAGGCCCTCGACAAAACAGTCGTGACTTGCTACTGTCTGTAAGTACTACTTCTGTAATTAAGTCTCTATATATAGCTCAGCTCTTTCATTGCATGTATATATAATTATCCTCACTATATTATGTAGATTGAAGATCGTCGAATGCAGAAATGCACAAATCTACGACATTGGGTTCATTAACCCAAATATCATACATGAATGGACGGTTCAAAAGAATGTCACAGAAACCGAGGACAACTTGCTACAATCGTTGCTTAAAAATCAAAACAAAGAGAAAATACTCTTTCCTTACAACTTCAAGTGAGTGTTACTGTCTTGTGCATATTCGGTTTCCCTTATTACTCGAGGTTATAGTAATGTAATTGATGAGTTATGCATGCGTGCGCAGGTTTCACTTTATTCTGCTAGAGATTAAGCTTGAGCGGGGAGTAGTAACCGTCTTAGACTCGAGACGAAAAGATCCCCAGGAGTATGCGGACATGACTGAAATGCTCCAGAAGTAAGTTCAATCGATCATTATCGCACCATATCGGCAACTTTGTTCATTTCCTGATATCAAGTAATTATTTTCTTTGTCTGGCAGGGTTTGGAAAGAGTTCACCGCAATTGCTCCGGGACTGCCGAGGGAGCTGCGATTTACACACCTGAAAGTAAGTACTACTAGCTAGTTCCGCGCATCTCCCATAGATTCTAGCTAGTTTCATCAATACCATTTATCATGCTTGATTATCAGTTTGATTGAACTCTATTTTTCGTAAAGTGCTTGTGGCAGGAAGCCGGGAATGATTTTTGTGGATACTACGTTTGCGAGTTCATCTACAACGCGACGGCCTCTCAGCGGGGCTACTCTGAAAAACAATATGAAGTACGTAAACAATAATATTCACAATTTTATTTTATTACCATCATTTGTGTTGAGTTTTATTCATATATATGTATTGACCCCCTTCTTTAAATTAGATGTGGCAGATGCGGGATGAACTCCTACCACATGATCGCATACGAGCAATTCAAGAGGAATTGGCGGGATTCTTTCTTGACCACGTCATACATAAAACCGGAGAATACCATGTGGATATAGACTTTAGATGTTAGGAATTGTAAGAGATCTTATATTGTATATATGTAGCTAGTAGCGTCGGATAGATATATGAAAACTTGTTGTTCGACCAATCTCTCGGAGAAAGAGAGGTCACTTCTCTCTGTATATGTTCATGACGATCTTGTGTACTTAATGGTTCGTTCATTTGCTTACTGGCTAGCGTGTCGAGTTCTCTCTATACGTATAGTAGCTAGCGTCGACCAAGCACGGAGATAAAGAGAGGTCACTTCTCTCTATTAGCTAGCTAACACAATATGAAACCCCTAAATTAACCCTCCAAAACCCCTAACCCCCCCCCCCCCTTTCAAAAAAAAAACAAAAACCCCAGCTCCTGCCAGATGCTGACGCGTGGAGGCCTTTTGGTCCCGGTTGGTGTTACCAACCGGGACTAAAGGTCCTCCTGCCTGGGCTCCCCGCAGCGACCACGTGGATCCCCTTCTGTCCCGGTTCGTAAGCGAACCGGGACTAAAGGTTTTGGGCTTTAGTCCCAACCCTTTAGTCCCGGTTCCAGAACCGGGGCTAATGGGCCTCTGGAATCGGGACAAATGAGCCGTTTTCCACTAGTGAAGGTAGCTAAAAAAAAAGGATAAGGTAGGGTGGGAAATGGATGGCTGTGAGAAACCCGCGGAGCGAAATTTTAAGAGTCGCGCGCGCAGCGTATATTTCACACCCTCTCTATCTCCAGGTGCCGGCAGATTTTCTGCCCCGCAAAACGGTTGCCGGCAGTTTATCTGACGTAGCAAATAAACACCTGTCCCCGGCAGATGGACTGACCTAGTTGTAGAAGTTGTCCCGGCAGATATCTTGACCTAAATTACTTTCCCCGGCAGTTAGAGCATTCCTGGCAGACACATTGCCCTGTATCTCATCTTTTCCCCGGCAGTTAATTGCCCTTAAACTCGTGTCGTGGTGTAGTTTTCCGATTGGACCTTAGTCTTCACAACTTCCCATCCATGAAGAACAAAGTTAGGTCGGCTCTAGATGAGCCGCAGTGATAACGCGCCATGGGCTCGTGCTAGAGGTGGAAGAAGATTTGCGACCCAAGGATATATTTGCAATTTCTTTCATTGTCAAGGTTGTATGCTGGAGATGGTTTAATGGATCTGAGTTTATTCTCGCAAAAAAGGAAATACCTAGATGGTCGATGATATTATGATATTATCCTCCCCAAAATCGTACTAAACGACCTTAATCTTGGTGTTACGCATGCGCTCAACATGTGCTTCTCGAAAGTGTAGAAGGCTTACTCTACATTAGATTTATGTTTTGGGACATAAATCAATGCAAATTGGCTATAATCATCCAAGAAACCCACTTGATATTTCAAACCACCTATAAAGTAATTACGGGACCCTAACCCTAGATGGCTTGGGTAAACTACCCCCTCAAGGCTTAACTAGCGAGCCCATGGATTCGCTTTCCCTCTATCTGCCGCTCCGGTGGCCGGTGGCGGGGATGGGAGTCCTGGTGCCTCCAATTAGTAGCTTAGGTTAGGGCTTTTAGCTCTCGCGGGTACGACGCTTGGGCGGATGACGGCGCGTATTCTTCGAGTTTGTCTTCCGAGCTCCGATCCTCCCTGAGTCCGTTTGTCTAGACTTCGTCAACAGAGCTCTTGAGTAGATTCATGACGTCTCCGTTGGCGTTGAGGTTAGGGTTTCTCATCATCTGGCTAGATTTGGTGTCAGGTGCTTCAAACCTATGCTGTATTCAACGGCGACGACTACGACTCCAGGTACATCAGTGTAGGGGGGGCTAACGAGCTGCTCGACTCGTTAAGCTCATGCTCGTTAAGGCTCGGCTCGTTAAGCTCATTAAGCTCGTGAGCACTCATTAGCAGATTCTGATGTGTTACAGTCTACAGGATGAGTGTGTAGGTGTGGTTTTTATAAGAAGGAAGATGGTTACTATAAAAATGCACTAGTTCTTTGCATCCTATGTAGATTAGATTGAATAGATGTGCTGAGGTGCTATGAAAATTTCATCATGTAAGATGAAAATATGTGTTTTGTTGTTACTAACGAGCTTAATGAGCTACTCGTGAAACTCGTTAGCTCGTTCATTAAGCTTGTTAAGCTTAACGAGCTGAAATTGATGATTGACTCTGTTCATTAAGAAGTGGGCTACGAGCTTAACGAGCCGAACTATCGAGCGCCCATTACCCTCGCGAGCTACGAGCTTTTGGTCCGGTCCTGATCAGTGGAATCACGAGAAGGCAATTTATGAACTTTTGCACATTGACATGCATCAAACACACTCCACCCAAGAGAAGGTGAACAAAGGAATTCATTTGACCTAAGGAATGACTCACCAACACTTTTGGACAGATGGCCTAACCTTCGGCACAACAGATGCGAGAGCTTGGAACCAGAGAGAGCTCGATGCCTCGACGCGTTGGACGAGGACTTGAAGCTTGGCACCCTACGATAGAGACTACCATGACATCTAGTGTGTGTGATGCATATCAACACGCAAAAGTTCAGCAATTACCAAGCGAACTGCATTGTTTTTGTTGTAAGCTTGCGTTATATTTATACATGGGCGATACTTAATTACCAAGATTATAATTGATTACAGAATCACGCCATATCATTCTCTACAGATCAGATCGTGATCAATATAGAATCGCAACGATATCTGTTTGTCTTAGCTACACCGATTCGGTTAGATCATGGTCGCCAAGGGTTGGGCAAAATAATCGACCTTATCACAGTAGGTCGTTGTGTGCGTTTGACCACCTTAAGGATGATATCATGCTGTCTCGGCACCTACCAAGAGAGAACACTAGTACTCCTTGGTGCACATCCCTGCCTGTGAAATGCATCAACGAAGTATAACGTGGAGAGAGAGCCTGTGAAACGCATCAGCAAAGGTACAACAAGGTAGCTAGAGAGAGCCTGACTGTGTAAGAGAGAAACAATGATCTCCAGGAGAGGGACATGACCACATGATTTTCAGCAGTGTTTGCATGGCATTCTGAAATAAGCACTAGCACCAGGTAAATTATGTAAGACTGAAACAGTGGTCTCCACTCCAGGATACATTCTACCAACACGATATGATTTTCAGTAATGTTTACATAGCAGCAAGGGGAACTTCCAAGATGCAATATCTTCACACAAGTGGGTTCTTCTGCGCATATTTAGTCTAGGAATTGTGGTCGAATGAGTTGTTTCTTGTAGCCAGCAGCTCTGCAGGCTATCAGAAAGGGGGTGGCGGGCCGCCAGGGCCCGGTCGTCCGAAGAGAGGGCCGCAGCAATCTTGGAGCAGGCAGCAGCAGCACAGGAGATAGAAGCTGCAGAAGAAACACTTGCTCAGAGTTGCAGTTTATTAATATATACTGTAAAACAAAAGGGGTTCAGAGGTGCAAAATTTAAGTACTAATAGTATACATGCATCATGGCTTGGAACTGAAGCTTGAGTTGGTGCTAAAAAAATTACAACTGATCCCTGAGCCACACTAATCGTCTGCCAGGGTGAATAGTCTGATTTTTTTAGAGGGAATTTTTTTTGACATGTAACTGAATGACTTGATGATGTCCATCAGTTAGCTGATAATTCAACTTACCAGCATCCCAAGAATCCACCAAGCCCAGGCCCCCAAGAACCAGGGCCACAAGGTGGAACCGGACCCCACCCTCCAGGGCCCCATCCTGCAGGGCCACCCCAGCCCGGTCCTCCAGGCCCATGTGGATCCATCCTACCCTGAATTGCTCCTACTAAATTGAAAAAAGAAGCCAAACTGATGCTGAATGGTAAACTAGAGCTTCACAACTCAATCAGAAAGAACAAACCGAGACTTGGTGCAGCAGTTTGTGGTGAAGAAGAATTTATAGAGGTAGAGTGAGAACTGGTAGTTGTGCATGTACCTTCTGTTCAATGGCTCACCCACTCATCTATCTTACTTCCATTTCAACTACTGTTCTCTACTAACTATTGCAGCATTACAGGGACATTTTGAACACTAGAGATTGAGTTCTAAACCACTTTGTTTCACAGCAAAAATAGTATGTAGACATCTGAATCTAGCAGACCCATCTAGCTAATTTTTCTGAAGCAACACCGAAATCCAACAACAAACAAATTGCAAATGTAAGGTGCAGGACTAGCGTACAGTTTTGTCCATTTATCTTCTGTTTGTTACAAACAGAAGCTTCTAAAAAGTTGCGAATATTTCCCTTACCTGAAGATATATAACAGAGTTGTAAATTTAAATCAGACAAACAGCTACTGGTGAACAGCTTCGTTCTCAATCAGGCGCAGAACAAGTCGGCCAGGCAACTTTAACATGCAACTTAGAGGTGTTCAAAGAATAGGTTGCAGACAGACCAAACTTGACCTGTATACGTATAGTTAAGCTTGATATACTAAGGATTTGACAATCTGACCAGCAAGAAAATAGCTGAATAATTGAGATAGCTAGCATAGGTTTTCGTCCGTGAAGCAAGCTGACCTTGTCGAAGGCGGGCAGATGCCTCTGTGCGTGCCCCACAGCGACCCGCGCACGTCCTCCACATCAGCACAGCTCCAGGAGACACCAATTTTTTAGGGGCATTTACGGTGAAGCAAAAACTTTGGTATGCAAAAAAGCACAGCTGAATTTGTTAAGAGCAATTGTGCTACAAACATCACATGAAGCCTTTATCCAAAATGGTTAATGGCTAAATTGAAATAACAAGAGATGATATTTGCAAACTGTGCCACAGAAAAATGTAATAAGATGTTCATAGATTTTCAGGTTGCCGTACCAGTCTTTTCTAGAAAAATGCTACTACAACCATGTCTAATTCTCGCTATAGTGCTGAGCTTAGTTTCCACAAGTCCTACCTAACCATCTCCATCATTTCTCTGAATTATTAGCTCCTGGGCAATGGGCCAGAATATGACATTGGAACCTAACCTGAATTCTCACTATTTATGCAAGAAATCAAGAAGATTTGGAATCATTCGTTAGAGTAAAACATGTCCAAATCCTGCAAGAAATAAAACTGCTCCAACCTATCATGACACACACACGTAAAATGGCCCCAAGGCATTCAGCTCCCAGAAATGCATTATGATACAAGATGGAGGCATTGAATTTAATCAGCTACAACAAAAGGTACAAAGAGGAAACACACTAAAAAGAACGGACTATTAGGAAGACCCCTAGATAAATAACAAGTACTGAGAAGACCACTAGATAAATAGAATAAAGCAAGTACTCATCCAAGAAAATAGAGACATGATGCGGATCAATTGAAAAGTACTTCAAAAGCAGAGCAAAATGGTATGAAAACTAGCATATATTTTCACACAGCCACAAAAGCAGAGTCAAATACTCCAAAAAACGTCAAAAGCAAGCTCACTTTAGCATCAAACGAAGCAGTTAGTCACCTCATCCCGAAAGCGTATCGTAACACGCATATATTTGATGCAAGCACATGACAGTCACTTCTGATCATAACTTTTTATACGTCAACACAAAAAGAAGAAATCAGCATGTTCATATTTGATCCAACTCATAGACATTGCAGCTCATGAGGATATGAAAACTATGACTGAATCAGTGATCTCCAGGATAGATACTACTAAGACAATAAGTATGCTTTTCAGCAGTGTTTACATAGTAGCAAGGGGAACTCCCAAGATGCAATATCTTCACACAACTGCGTTCTTCCGCGGATACTTAGTCTAGAAATTGATCTCAAGTGCGTTGTTTCTTGTGGTGGATATGACCCGCAGCTCCACAGGCTATCAGAAAAGAGGCGGTGGACCGCCAGGGCCCGGGTGTCCGAACAGAGGGCCGCAGCAATCTTGGAGCAGGCAGCAGCAGCACAGGAGGTAGAAGCTGCAGAAGAAGCGTTCGTCCAGAGTTTCACATTTCAAAATTAAATTACTAGTGCATGCTTTCTCCCTTGGGAATTGTGGTTTTAGTTGGTGCTGAAAATATTATACTTGATCCCCGAACCACTAATCATCTACCGAGTGAATAGACTGATTTCTTAGAATAGACTGATTTTTTAGAAGGAAAAACAGTTGACAATCAACTGAATGAACTGATGACCTCCATCAGTGAGCTGAGAATTCAACTTACCAGGATCCGAAGAATCCACCGAACCCAGGCCACCAGGAACCAGGGCCAGGGCAACTAGGAAACCCAGGCCCGCCAGGTGGAACCAGACCCCACCCTCCAGGGCCCCATCCTGCAGGGCTTCCCCAACCCGGTCCTCCTCCAGGCCCATGCGGGTCCATCTCGCCAAGATAAACTGCTGAACCAATAAGATAAAAGGAAGATAAACTGCTGCTGAATGGTAAACTACAGCTTCCCAACTCAATCATTAGGAACCCAGACTTGATGAAGCAGTTCGGGGTGAAGAGGTATGTATAGATTTAGGGTGATTAGTGTAGTTGTGCATGTACCTGCTGTTCAATAGCTCACCCACTCGTCTATCTTACTTTCATTTCAACTACTGTTCTCTGCATGCTTACTGTTGCAGTATCACAAGAACGTTTTGAGCTCTCAAGATTGAGTTCAGTACGAAACCACCTTTGTTTCATAGTATGATCCAATAAATGCATTATAGTAAATTTGAAGTACAACACCTGCACGGCAAAACTAAACGTCTGAATCTACTGGACCCATCTAGAAACAACCAAAACAAGCCGTGTTCGGAACATTTGTATGTGAAGCATCTGCAACTTATATATGAAAAGCACAACTTAAGTTCTTAACAAACTATGCAACAAATTTGTGTTTCGGTAGCAATACCCAAAAATCCAACAAGGAACAAATGACAAAAGGGTTACAAAGGGTGAACCATCGACGCTCAGGAGGATTACAAAAATTGATGAAATAGTACAATCATACCTTTTCTAAGTCTGGCTGCAGCATACATCAGCTCCATACATCACCAGTCAGCAAATCCAATACCTGTTTCTTAATTTGAACATAATTGCAGAAGGAGCAAAGCCCACAGGGAACATAAGCACGGTGTATGTTCAAAGGTTCAATCGTAGAAGCAGAGTTCTGTTCTCTGCATGCTTACTGTTGCTTTCAACTACTGTTCTCTGCAGAAGCAAAGCCCACAGGGAACAGAATCGTTCATGTTACTTTCAACTACAGTTCTCTGCAAGCTTACTGTTGCCGCATTACAAGGACATTTTGAGCTGTAGAGATTGAGTTCTAAACAACTTTGTTTCATAGCAAAAATAGTATGTAAACATCCGAATCTACCAGACACATCTAGCTGACTTTTCTGCAGTTACCCCGAAATCCAACAAAGAACAAATGAAGAAAGTAACATATATATATATATATATATATATATATATATATATATATATATATATATATTATTCTGCATCACCTGCATCATCAGCATATCGTTTTGTTCACAAACACAAGCTTCTAAGAGGTTGAGCATATTTTCCTTACCTGAAGATATATATCGAAGTTGTAAACAAGAGAAGTAAAGAAGGAATGCAGATATAATCAGATAAACAGCTACTGGTGAACGATGTCGTTCTCAATCAGGCACAGGACAAGTCTGACAGGCAACGCTCACATTCAACTTCAGTTGTTCCAAGAGTAGGTTGCAGGCAGACAAGCTTGACATGCGCACATATACTACTGAGGATTTGGCACTCGGATTGGGAAGAAAATAACCGAATAATTGAGATAGCTAGCATAGATTTCCGTCCGTGCAGCAAGGTGATCTCTTCGACGGCGGGCAGACGCCTGCAAGCCCGGCAGTGACCCACACACGCCTTCCACGTCAGCACAGTTCCAGGAGGCAGAAATTTTAGGGGGCATTGGCTCAAGCAAAAACTTTAAAGTGCAGCTGAAGTTATTGAGAGCAATTGTGCTACAAGCATCACACGAAGCCTTTATCCAAAGTGGTTAATAGCTGACTTGAAATAATAAGAGATAATAATTGCAAACCGTGCAACAGAAAAATGTAATAAGATGTTCATAGATTTTTTCAGGTTGTGGTACCGGTCTTTCCTAGAAGAATAAACAACCATGTCCAATAAGATCTACCTCACCATCCCCATCGTTTCTCTGAATTATTAGCTCTTGGGCAAAGGTCCAGTATATGACATTGGACCTAATCTAAAATCATTCTTTAGGCAAGAAATCAAGAAGATTTGGAATCATTTGTTATTAGAGTGAAAGATGTCCAAATCCTACAAGAGATAAAACTGTTACAACCTATTATGCCAGACACGTAAAATGGCCCCAGAACAGACCATCAGCTCCCACAAATGCACATAAGTACAGTCCATTACATAAGCCAAATTTTCTTTAGAGAGAGCAGCACATCATCTGCGCTCATATCCAAGTTACAACCAGTAGCACAGAGAGTCACAGTTCATAGTGGTAGATGCATGAAGAAAACAAAATTATAACAGGACACTTCATTGAAAAGTTGACTGTTATGATGCAATATGGAAAATTCAATTTAACGAGCAGTCCTCCAAAGCATTCTAGAAGTCAGGTGCCGCTTGCAAGTCAGCAAAGAGGAAATCTACCACTTCCCATTGTCAGCTACAACAAAGGGTACAAACAGGAAACACATTAAAAACTGACTATTAAGACCGCTAGATCCATAGGTAAAGCCAATTCTTCAGTCAAAGAAATAGTGATATGAGGCATAAAGATTGATAAATATCAAGTACTAAGAAGACCACTAGATAAATAGAATATAGCAAGTACTCAGCCCGAGAAAACAGAGACATGAGGCGGATCAGTTGAAAACTACTTCAAACGCAGAGCAAAATGGCTTGGTAATTTTAGCATCAACGCAAGTAGCAGTCAGCCAGTCACTTCATCCCGAAAGGATATCGAAACAAGCATAGATTTTATGCAACCACATAAGAGTCACTACTGATCATAACTTTTTATACATCAACACAAAGAGAGAAAATCAGCATTCTCATACTTGATCCAACTCATAGACATTGCAGCTTATGAGGATACGAAAACTAGGCCGTTAAGAAGCACCCGTCAAATGAAAGGTGAGGCGCCCAGAGCATAACCTTGTTGTGTCGTGAAGAAATCATGTGGAACAAGAGTTTGTTTGAGACGATGTTTACAGGCATAGATGTCTTGGAATCTAGCAACCAGTTCGCCATCAGTGTCAACGTAAAACAGCCAGTGACCAAAAGTTCAGTGACTGAAACTGACCAGCAAGAGCACGTCACCATCACCCGAAGCAATGGTCACACCCCAATTGCCATCACCATCACGGCCTTCAAGCTCCCCCCTGATTTCTGTGAGTTCTGCGAGCTGCAATTCAACCCGGTACTTTAAATCCCAAACCTCACTTTCGTAGTCCTGCAGCACCCATATATCAACAATTTCCATGGCCTTGTTACAGTTATAGATGACAAGCATGTCATCCACCTTAAAGATAGATGAATTGATGGCACCAAGTGGAGCACCCATCTGCTGAAACGACTCAGCTATGGTGTCGAATACTGTCACCACCAGTTTGCTTTCTTCTTCATACTCCCAATGGTCGCTTTCAGTCCTGTACTCCAGTGGGTACCAATCATAGTTTTAAATAGCCGGCTATAGCTCCGCTATAGCCCGCTATAGCCTTTTCAGGAGAGTGCCGTTAAATAGTCACCTTCACAAATAGCCCGCTATAGCCTGCTATAGCTGATTTTGAGGTCCGCCGCTATTTCCATAGCCGGCTATTTAAAACATTGGTACCAATGCAGCCGGACAGGTACATCGAAGAACGCCAACGCTAATTTGGTCTCGGAGCCCAACCCAAAGACATAGAAGCCAATTTATTGCTTAGTCGAGTCCATGTAGTTCATCCGTTGCAGTAACAGACGGTACTCACCGGTAGGGCTGTGTGGGTACATCCCCAAGATGTCAAAGCCTGACAGTGGCCTCAGGGAGGCATGCTGACTCGTGGCCCGGTTGCAGACGGAGAGGTCGGTGCGAAAGCCAGCAATGTAGTCAAACTTGGAGAGGAGGAGGAGGCCGTCGCAGGAGGCCTCCAGCATGGAGTCCTCGTCAAGCCGGGTGATGGTGTGGAGCTGAGCCTCAGCGGAGGCCCGGTGATCGAAGGCAAGGATATTACGGTATCTGTCGCCGAAGACAATGGGTAGGGCGGGCTGGCGGCCGTGGTGGGCGAGGAGGAAGCGGCGGGCGGGGGTGGCGCTGGCGCAGCGCCATGCGCGGCGGACTGCGCGGCAGCGGAGGAGGGATTTGGGGTCGAGGCGGACCAGGATCTCCTAGAGGACGATCTCATCTGGGACTGGGAGTCCGTGGAGGAGAGGCGTCGCTCGTTGTGCCGCCATGGTCGCCGGCTGTTGGCGGCGGAGGGGAGGGGAGGTCGATGTTTCGGCGGAATGGGAGCATATAGAACTCTGGTCTGACTCTGGGCTGTGGAATAGTAAGTAGCTCTCCTCTCACACGGGCTGGGCTTAGCCCACAAGCACATAGTGACGACATTACCCACATTTGATTGCCTCAAAAACCCACATTTGATTGTCTCGAAAAACAAATTTACTCAGATTTGAGAATGTCTTTGTACTATCAGATTCCAGTCTTCTACTAAAAAACAAATCTCCTAAAAATTTAAAATTAAAAATCAGTCAGAAAAACACACTAATATCTCCTAGCACACATGTCGGTTATCCACAAATTGATTGACTAGCGACATGGTTTCGGAACATCGGAATTGAGAAAAAATCCACAAAATTTGCATTCTGTATTGGGTGTCATGACGTGTCTAATGTTAAAGAAACTAACAAGACACACAGATAGATGTTTTTGGTAGTTTGAACTGCAAGAGCCTAAAAAGCAGCACCGGCAACACAAAAGGAGCCTTCTTTCCTCCTCAAGAAAAATCTCCTTCCCCCTCCCGCCGATGCCGTCGCCGATCCGCCCCAGCTCCGATGGCATTTGTGCCATGGAGGTGCGGAGGATCTTGGCCCCCCGCTGGCGGGAGGGATTCCGTTCTCGTTTTTGTTAGGTTCAAGTCTTGGTTGGGGTTGTGTGGCGGTGGTGCTGTCCCTCGGTAGAATAATGTCTCTTACGTTTGATCCCCGTTCTGATGCTGCGAATAGCGTGGGAGGAGGACGTGTGGCGGCGTGTCTCCGTTGGATCTTGCGGGATTCGGTCGGTGCTGGTCTTCGGTGGATCTATTTGGATCCAGTTTGTGTTCGTCTTCGTTCATGTGGCTACAGGTTTGATCTTTCTGATCTACAACTCTCTTAATCGGGGATGATTGCTGCTCTGGTGCGCTGGTCCTTTGGCGCCTTAGCACGACGACTTCCCGACTGTCTACTACAACAAGGTTTGCCCGGTTCCGGTGAGGGAGGGGCGATGACGGCGACACGCCTTCGGCTAGCTCCAGTGCTTATCGTCGTTGCTAGATGGTCCATGGACCTGGTTGTAATTTTTATTACCTCTAGTGTTCGCTGTACTGCCATGATTGATAAATAGATTGGAAATTTCTCTCGCCAAAAAAAAAAAAAACTTAAAAAGCACAGGCATATGAAGGAACATGAAAGAATAGTGGGAGGCATGTAGACGTATAATAGATTGTTGAAAGATGCCCAATTTTTTTAGAGATGACCATTTGGGTAGGAACACAGGAACATGTCTCGATTTTGTGCTGATTGCTACAATAAAAGTTTACAGTGGTTATTGAAATTCATATGACATCGTGAACATAGAAAATCCATTCCAAAAACAGTTTATAGCACCCTTCCTATGATTTAAGATAATACTACAGACTGATAAAATCCTAAGGATTTCGAATCCTATGAAAGTAATCCCTTTTTCGTGGTTCTGGTGCATGTCATACTTGTAATATTATTACATAAATGGAAACTAAATTTGGGAAAATAGTTCATACAAATTTTGGTGCCATGATCTGTTAATAAAATGCATCTTTTTTAGACAACAGTAAAACACATGTACATAAACATTTCAAATGAATGAAAATTCTACAAAACTTATACTTTTTAATTTTCTATTTCAGAGGGACCCACAAGAAAGATTTGTTCATGGTGGCTGGGCCCACATGTGATATCTGGGTTTTAGCTGATTGCATGGCAAAAAGAACTCAGAAGTTAAATATAATGAAATATGTTGAACCGGCCGATTCAACAAAATATAATATGGTGCATTAATTTTCAGTCAAAAAAATATGTTTCATTAATTCTTCTAATTAGATTCTGATGTGATGTTTTCACGCCTAGCATCCTAGTTTAAATCTCAATGCCTTGTACTTTTAGGCCATCAGAGTACTTTCGGCTAACATGGTGCCTATATGTTTGCAACATCATCACCACATGTCTCCTACATGATCAATTTTTTAAATCGAAGTCTATAAATATTCAAAAATAAAAGAAAACAAACAACGAGGGGAAACTAAGAGAGAGGAACAAAAGGCTCTGCCTCCGTGTCACTCCGCTCGGGGCGACATGGGAGACGACGAAGCCCTTGCCGCCGGCTCTCCCTTTCCTCACCCCTCGTCGCCGCCTGAGGAGCCTTGACTTGTTTTTGGTGTTATCTTCTGTGATGGGATTACTGTTAGCTATCTTAATTAAGACATGATATGTACCCAATCACTATTTAGCTTGACGCTATCTTGTGTGCAATATGGTTCTTAATTTCTGCAGTAGAGAATGTTGGCCCAACCTTATTCCTACTTTTCTATATTTTGCCTTGCAACATTATATGATGTGCCTCATTGTTCTCCATAAGCTTTGTAATTTCACAATGCCCTGTTCTAGGCAAGAAATATGTTTACATTTGCTTACTGGTTGTCCGTGAAACAACTGTATGCGGCAGCTGGACTTAGAAGGTTCATATATTTTTGTAATGCTCCCTGGCGTCTACGATTTATCTGTTGCTGTTTGTAGGATAAAGGTGTTGATTACACTCTTATATCATACTTCACCATGAAATTAAATTGTGGAGAAAGATCACCGGCCGAGAATCAAGAACTTGAATTTGTACTGTAATGCAAGGCAATAGTAGGCAGGGAGTTCAGAATAGTATCTGCATCTTGGAACATAGACCAGACTGACCAGTGGCTGAGAGTGATCCACATAACGACAGGTACAAGTGCATCCAGTGAGGTCCTGGGTTCCCAAGTGACCCTAGTTCTTGGGGGCTTCTTTGGGTCCTGGTACGTTGGATGTTCAGCTAAGTAAAGAAAATTAGACTTTGCAACGTTTGCCAGCGAAATCATCAGTTTCAGTTAATATCTCAAGCATACACTAGTTCTTTTGAGGAAGAATAGCATACTCTAGTCGTTTAGGTTCCCTCCTCTGAAGCTTCCTTTTCTTTCTGGGGCTGATTCTCCAAGACTCTGAATGAATGCTTCTTCTGCAGCTTCTGAGCTAGAACATGAATGACCCGGATTCTCAACTGGCCTTGTAACAAATGTTACAAGGCGCCGTAAAAAATCTTCTTTCAACTGTGGGGATAGTGATATCGATGACTGACAAATGTTATAGGGTCCTGTTTCCTCTCTAGTCTTCTGTTTTGTTGATTTGGCAATGCCTTGACTTGTTCCAGGCAAGAAATAGGATAAAGATAAATTAGATCACATTTCATATTTAGGACCATGGTATCAACCCAATGTTCCATCTGTTTACTTTGTTGCTCTCTTGATGACTGGCAAGAAACATGTTTCAAATTTACTCAACGGGTGGCCTGCGGAACTGCTGTATGTCGCGGCCAGGGAGGGCTTAGAACAGAGTATGAATGCAATGATGTTTCATCTATTTTGGGAATGCTTCTAGTGTGTGCGCTTCGACCACTTGTCCTATTTGTGTCTTTTTCAGTTTTTTCTTTTGTGGATTTCTGGGCTGTTGCTGAAGAATAGTCTACCACAATTTGTAGCACAATTGGCCTTACATCTATTTTGCTTGTACGCACACAGGTACACTGTATTTTGTTGGGAAGACGCATGTGTTCTTTTTATTTGAAAGAAACATTTGGCATTCCATTACGTTGACATGCTGGTTAAATCAGGAGCTACATAGTCCATTGCAACTTCAGGAAATTGCCCTAGGCAGATTACATAACTAACATTCCCTATATTCATTTTTGTAGTCGCCCTCCCAGAGTTGGCTTTGTTTGTTTGATGCCACATTAACCAATTCTTCGTTCAGCCCAAATACTTCTTCCAGGAGACATAGGGGATCATGCAAAGCAACAATTCAGCCAATTTGGACTAAGCACCAAACCTGTCCTTTTGTCGCAACTTTTCATTTCAGGAAACAATGTCCTCCATCCTCATCATATCTAAAGCATATTGGTCATCGACTATCCATGTCCAATCCCCTCTTAATTTTCATTCTCAATGGTTGGCCAATGCTAACCATCTTCAGCAGTCACTCTTGTCCAGCCGATCCTCGATTGGTGCCATTGACTGCCTTGGCACCGTTCACCGATCCATCCATCTATCCACGTGTATGTACTCTCCCAACCATCGAAACAGAATTAACCATGGTTTCTATTACATGGCAGACGTGATTTTTTTTCTTCTCTCCACAAAGCAAGTGATTCTTCTGTCTGACAACGTGTATTTTTTCGAACGTGGAATCTCCAAAAGATTGTACTATTAACTTAAATTTTGTTTTACTGACATGTACCCAAATTGGAACTTATTCGAGTCAAGGAAAGAAAAGAACAAAATTCTATCTAAAACAAAGCCACGGCTCACCGCTAGAATTTTCAACTACTGTGCGTGCTAACTCTGTAGTCTAGCTGGACATAGATAGAGCGCAGCCTGCACCAAAAGGACCAGCCAATTTAATGCAAATAATTGACTAGCCAAAAGAAAGGAAGCTCCAAGTCCAAAAATTCCAGGTCAATTTTTTTTTATGCTAACACACGCTTTATTACTTGTTGGAGTTGTGTCGAATATAGTGTACAAGATATGTTAGAGTTAGACTCTGAGTAGTATTATGTTTAGATAGGATATGGAGTCGTGTCCTAGTAGGACACTTGTATCCTAGGCCTCTCATATATAGCGGGGGTAGACACACGATGTAACCTATGACAACATAATATCACAGGAACGCAGGGGAAGCCGGCGGCATGTGCCGGCGTCTAGGGCGACCGGATGCGGTATTGTAGCGGTGTCATGGGGAGGAGCGTCCATAGTTAGGCCCCGGGGATGTAGCCATATCGATGAACCTCGTTAACAAATCTCGGTGTTGTGCTCGTGTGATTGCTTGGTCCTCGGATAGTCGACGGTGGCCTCGGATTTATTCTAACATTACTCAATAATGTTATGAGGAATACAAGTGATAGGAGGTTGCAAAAGCCACGAATGGCGGCCTGCAGATATTCTAAGCGCATATTTAGCGAGGCTACGAGCCTCCATATCCGATGCTCTTCTTCGAAGATGAAACAACAATCCTGGAACTTCGAAGCCATGATCTTGATCTCCCTGATGATGTGACCATGTTTCCCTCCAGCTCCGTCATTTATGTTTGTGACAACTTCCTTGCAATCTGATGCAACGACAATGCGTTCTGTATCAAATCTATTGATAATGCCAAAGCTTCACGGCATGCTAGGGCCTCTAGTGTAGTTGGATCGGTCACACCTGATCATGCAGTACTCTTCAGGATGGGAATGGGCTGGGTCGGCCCGCATGATCGCAGACCTGGCCCAAAAATTTGAGGCCAATGGGTAGTGGCGGAGCTACACGCAAAAAACCTGGGTGGGCCATATTGAAGGGAAGTACAACTATTTTACTCTGATGCCCCATTTGCTCTCATATCCTAGTGATTTTCCACTAAATTTGGGCATGCCATAGCACAATTTGCTTGGCCGTAGCTCCGCCGGTGCCAATGGGTCATGCGGGTCGGTCTCAAACAAGACTTGCGTCAACAGAGCCGGCATCGGGTGACCTGTTGGATCAGCCGGGTCGGCCCATCTTAGTCTTATATCTCACAACAGTTGCAATCTCCGTCGTGCCGGTGTTGTCGTAGGACTCGATTTTGCGACGCAGTCTATCGTATAATCTCCGGCGAACGCTCCTATATATGAATAACAAAATTGTCTTGATATGCTTTGGCTAGATGCACACGTGCAAAGATCACAAGCAAACGGCTTGATTTTTCTTATTAACCATGTATTAGAAATCTTCTTAATTCTTACACTAGTTGGATTCCATTAAATCGTGCCTAATTTTAACATATCATTTGTCCACGAGGCAATGTAAAGCAAGAATTTGGGTCGACCCGAAATACCCATGGGGCCAACGAGACCACTGACTATTCTTTATATGGGCCGACCCGTGGCCTCACAAATTGGCCTTGGGGCCACAAGGGCCGGGTCCAAGGCCAGGTCCGGGTCAGCCCATTCCCATCCTGAAGTACTCTATTTGGCCGCTCCCCCATTGCTCATGATATCCCGCATTCCCATGTGTTCTCACATCTATTATATTTTTTTTTGTGGGTGCACATCTATTATAGTTCTATCTCACTCTTTCTTTGATGTGTCTATGTGACTACCACTTATTTGATGAAATAAGCTAGGTCAATCAACATGTTAAAAATGATCATAAGTTGGATGTTAGAGCGTTGTTCTCTCGAAGATGAAGTGGTACATATGAGAAGAGAAAAAGTAAAGGTTAGTGTTGTATATATAAGGAATTTAAAGCAATGCAGACATATATAGAGAGGTTGGTGGTGTAGTGCTCTTTACTTTACATATAGCTATTCTGCACGTGTCATGCACGTTTTCGCAGCATACATCATATCAAGATAAATTAGCCACCGACTAGATAAATGAAAGAATGAATACAAGGTTAATTAAAATAGATAGCTCAAAATCAACCTCTTTGATGACATTTATTTCCCCGGATTGGCACTAAAGTGTGTCGTTGAGGGAACCAAGGATGGGAATAGCATGGGCTAGTGTCTGAAAGATTCAACTATGATATATACCGAAAAAGACTTCTTTATATATAAAGCAAACCACCAAGCCACAAGGTCCAACAAGGGTTCACACTGCACACAAACCCACACAAGGTAGCACAACATAAAGTACAAGAGGGGTCAGCTGAGGGCACAACTCAACAAGCCCTGAAAATAAAACAGCGGCGGTAGCCGCACAGCACGCGAAGAAGCTAATCCGGCTCTGGTGGTGGAGGAGGAAGCGGCGGCGCCAAGCGGAGAGCCATTGCGCGAAGATCAGCAATGATGAAACCAGGAAACATTTGCAAGACATAAGAATATCAGATCATATTGTGGTGTTAATTATATGACTTAATAACAATTATAAGAATGATAAAAAGCTAAAGATGTTGTTCATGGTACAATTTCGTGTCAAATTTAAAATCATTGTTTCTTTCATTCAATTTAATAGGAACTAAAAATGGATGCATTTACAAAGAATGACAGGAGGCGAGGAACCACAGCTCCGTGCAATCGGCACAAATGCTTAACCACCTAGGTTTCCTGAGATATGTTGAAATTGTTGGAACCCATTAAGAAAGAAATCTGAGATGATCCATGGCCAAGAAAGAAGTGTTAATATGAGTAACCAATGGTAATATAATGGTTATATAGTCGTCCTTGGGTAAATATATCGATGTTAAAAATAAACTTGCAGGTAGATATCTGAACTAGTTGTAAAACTAGGCAAGAACCTATACTTGCGTGAAGTCTTTCTCCCATGGTGTGAGCGACTAGCTGGGCTAGGCCGTTGTCCAGGACCCCAAACAAGTATGCACGGTTCCTACCAGATGACACGGTTGCGGGTGTGATTCTGGCCCTCTGTTAAGAGAACTGGTTCTACCATATAGATTTTGTGATCTATAGTGCTATACAAGCACAATATGAAAGAAGGAAAATAAAATAAAATATGATTGTGACGGCCAAGACTGAAATGGATTCGTGACAACATAATAACATAAGAACCAAGAAAATACGGGTCATTTAAACTTGGGTTACAAGCCAACATAGTAATTCACCAGTCTAGTTGCGATTGCAAGAGTGTGGGTATACCAAAAAAGACTATCCAAATGGATAAAACAAATGACCAATTACAATAAGGGATGCTCCACCATTTCAACAAGCTTGGTTTCATCCACCAAAGCAATTCCTAGCCCTACTCCTGATGTCTCATATTCGCCTATGCAAAGCTGTGACCCCTGGAATTCCGATTTAAAAAATGAAAAAGAGAAAAAGTTTGCCGAGTCTCCATTAGCAAAACTCGGCAAAGCTATGACCCCTGGAATTCTGATTTAAAAAATGAAAAAGAGAAAGTATTTGCCGAGTCTCGGTTAGAAGAAACTCGGCAAAGATAGACCATCGTCACCCTCAGCCGAGTTGTTTCTATCGGGAACTCGATGAACTTGAGATTCTGACGAGTTTATTTTTTTCGACGAGCCATTTTTCGTTGGAACTAGGGAAAATGTGAAGTCTGCCGACTTGCTTATCACTGCCGAGTCCAATTTTGAATCAAACTCGGCAGACATCAACTTTGCCGAGTTCCTGAGAGAATGAACTCGGCAAAGTTTAGGAACTTGACACAAAACGAGATTCTAGTAGTGGCACCTGGAATAAGGGAGTACGCACATGACATATACTACTGTTTTGACAATCATTATCAACGGATGAGAAACTGAATAATCGAGTTTAATTAGAAAGACTAGTTGGTTGGTCGTCCAGCAGGGAATGCTTCGGGGTGAGGAATAGAAGCGCTTCTACACCATGACCCCGTTGACGTCGACATGCCCTCAGAGGGGTGCAGTTGGCGATGTTCCATGATGCCTGCTTTGTTCATTTTCACCGTACAATACTTCCTTAGACTTGAGAATTATTTAGTGAGACCTTAGGTGAGCTCTAGCATTAGATCAACCTCTCCTCTAAAACTACTGCTCTAGCGGCTGTACAGAGAGGTAAAGCACAACAGATCAACATGGCTGCTTTGGTTTGGCTTTGACATATTTCCCCCAACATGGCTGTACCCATATTCCTCCTGATGTCTCATATTCCCTTATTTTCTTACGTCTATTATATTTCTTTCTCACCCTTTCTTTTTTCTGTCTACATGACTACCACATATTTGATGAAATATGCTATAATGCAACCAACATGTAAAAATGAGTTGAGCGGTGGAGCTGTTATGTTGAAGATGAAGTGCTACATACAAGAAGAGAATAAGTAAATGTTAGTGTTGTATAAATAAGGAAAGCAATGCACACATATGTACAGGTTGGTGGTGTAGTACTTTTTACTTTATCTCTAATCCCGTACTCCGCATGTGTCATGCACGTTTTCGCAACAGATAACATATCAGGATAAATTACTGCCGAGTAGATAAATGAACGAATGCATGATACAAGGTTGATAAGAAAAAAGCTACCACAAAATCAATCTTGTTGGTGACTTCTAGTTTCCCAGATGGGCATAATTAGTGTGCTGTACATTGAGGAGACCAACAACGCGTACGTCTGGCAATATTTGGGAAGGGGAATGGGAGTTTAGTGTAGGGAGTTGTATTCAGATTAGACATGGGATGAGTCTTTTATTCCCAATCCCCTGTTTAGGCAAGAATTTGTATTCCCTTGTTTGGTTCATGGGAATTGACGAGGGACTAGACTAGGGAAGTGAACATAAGTTCTGATGAAGGGTTAAGATTGACTCACTAAAACAATTCGCTCCCAACTCCCACCACCTCCCCTGTAAATAAAATGGTGGGAGTTGGAGTCTCAAGTCCCATGCCTATTCCTTTATAAATTCCCAATCCCCCTAACCGAACAATAGATTTGCAGTCTCGTACTCCTTTAATTCCCATTCCCTGACTCTAATTACCCCCAAGCATGAGCTAGTGTTTGAAAGATTTTATTTTAATACATGAAACCAGAGAAAAATATAAGACATGAAGTAACTATATCATATTGTGTTGCTAATTATATGGTTTAAGAGCGAGTAGTAATAAAGCGAAGTAAAACATGATTATGAATTACAGAGACTGAAAAAATACTAAAGATATTGTTCATGGTAAAATTTCATGTCAAATCATTGTCTCTTCATTCGATTAAATAGGAATTGAAAAGTCATTTACAAAGAGTGCCAGGAGGCGAGGAATCACAACACCGGCTCAATCGGCACAAAAGCTAAACAAAATAAGTCTCCTGCAAATAGAATTATAACTGGGATATTCTGATGTTGCCCAGGAGTGGAGATTCCTCCTCCCCAAGGAATCGCAGCGGATGAACGGTTGTGACGCTATCACATCAAAGCCCTTTCAAATTTGAGGCCTGTCATGTGACTGTTCGTGATAAACTCGATAAATTGCAAAAAGTTGTGTTGATTCCAGATGGACGATGGCACCAACCATGCAGTGTCCACCATTAACAAGTAGCAAAAGAGTTGAGGCAAGATGTTGGTGGTTTGCTTTCTTTGCTACCTTACAAATTTAGTCATCAACTTCTTTTGCTGTGGGTGGATTCTAGGCCATGGTACAACGGGTTTGTTCAGCTTTGTTCTACGACACTATCTGACTAGAATTATGCACGACCCTTCTTATATTCGTCAACTCCCTATGTCAAAACTAGAGTGATTCTCTCTCTCTCTCTCTCTCTAAAATTGGATTAGGCCCCCTTAACCAAATAACAAGAGTTGGTTTTAAAAAGTGATTCTGCCACATATGCCCATGGATTTGTATTATTCAAACATTGTTATATTAGAAGAAAACAAGAATAAAAACATTATAATTAAGACGTGCTGAGACTGGAGCTTGCTCGGGGCAAAACCGTAAAGGAAGCTAAAAGTTTTCAACCGATTGCTATGTAAAGTCTTCATCATACTCTTCATCAAAGATGTCCTCATAAGCATTCACCTCAAACTTTGTAGCTAAGGAAGCCTCCTATCCCACCAAAGCCCTTGCAGAATCAGTATCCTTCGTGTGACTTGTTCATGATAAACTCTAGTATGCATCCAAACTGTGATAATTGTAAAAAGTTGTGTTGATTCCGAATGGACGATGACACATAACCACCAACCATGTAGTGGACACCATTATGAGCCGGGGGGGGATTGGGGGGGGGGGTGGGGGGGGGGGTGGGGTGGGAAGAGTTGGGAAAGTTTTTTTTTTAGAAAAGGAGGTTAAATCCCCTGGCCTCTGCATCAATCGATGACGGCAGGATTTTCGCAACAGATCCGAACGCATGTGTTGCCGTTTGATCCGCATCTTGCGGCTTGCCGTGGTTTCCTTTTTCCTGCGGCCTGCCGTGGTTTCCTTTTTCCTGCATCGGTTGCATGCATGCACGCACAGGCGCACCTCCCGATCCACTTTTTCCGCCTCCATCTCCTGTGATCCCAATTCTGTTCTTCTTCGAGATTTTTTGCATGTAACGATCTCCTCTGATCCTTTTTTTTCGTTCGAGATTTTTGCACTAAAAAAATGGGCTTGCTAGGATTTGAACCCTGGTCTAACAAATTGAACTCAATCCCAATAGCCAACTCAACTTTGCCACTTTTTTGCTAAGAAGATTGTAGTCATACTATTTGACCTTGCTTTACGAGTGTGTTTTTTAAACACATTTTTACTAGTCCTTCTAGTGCGTTACTACATATTCATGGGTTCTCTAATTCGTCATAGGCATTTTCTCATGTCACTAGTGCACCAATGTTATACCTCAAGTGCATAGAAAGGAGGCACACCATCATCAAGCAATGTACTAGCATCATCATGAGTAGTATTTATAGAAGTAGCATCATCAATAACTTGCGACATATCATGATTAATAGCATGTGATGGTGTTGCAAGTCTACTCAAAACAGAAGGTGAATCAAGTGCAGAGTGTGCTGGCAGTTCTTTACCTCCCCTCGTCCTAGAGGGAACGATCTTGGTCTTTAGATCCTTCAGATTCTTCATAGTGATAAATAGATAATAATTCCAAGTGACTCAACAAATATAGCTATGCACCCCGGCAACGGCGCCAGAAAAAGGTCTTGATAACCCACAAGTATAGGGGATCACAACAGTTTTCGAGGGTAGAGTATTCAACCCAAATTTATAGATTCGACACAAGGGGAGCCAAAGAATATTTGCAAGTATTAGCAGCTGAGTTGTCAATTCAACCACACCTAAAGATTAATTATCTGCAGCAAGATTATAAGTAGCAAAGTAATATGATAGTTTTGATAGCAGTAGTAACAGTAGCGGTAACGGTAACAATGATAGCAATGATTTTGTAGCAGTTGTGACAGCAACAATAGCAATAGTAACTTAGCAGGAACAATATGTGGAAAATTCGTAGGCATTGGATCCGTGAATTTGTTGGATGATATTCATCATATAACAGTCATAACCTAGGGCGATACAAAACTAGCTCCAGTTCATAAATATAATGTAGGCATGTATTCCGTAAATAGTAATACGTGCTTATGGAAAGAACTTGCATGACATCTTTTGTCCTACCCTCCTGTGGCAGCGGGGTCCATAAGAAAACTAAGGGATATTAAGGCCTTCTTTTAATAGAGAACCGGAACAAAGCATTAGCACACAATAAATACATGAACTCCTCAAATTACGGTCATCACCGGAAAATGTCCCGACTATTGTCACTCCGGGGTTTACAGATCATAACACGTAATAGGTGACTATAACTTGCAAGATCGGATCTAGAACATAGATATAATGGTCATAACATAAACGGTTCAGATCTAAAATTATGGCACCCGGGCCCAAAGTGACAAGCATTAAGCATGGCAAAGTCATAGCAACATCAATCTCAGAACATAATGGATACTAGGGATCAAGCCCTAACAAAACTAACTCGATTACATGATGAATCTCATCCAACTCGCTCACTGATCAGCGAGCCTACGAAGGAATTACTCACTCCCGGTGAGAAGCATCATGGAATTGGAGATGGAGAAGGGTTGGTGATGACGAAGATCGAAGATCCCCCTCTCTGAATCCCCAAATTGACTCCAGATCTGGCCTCCCGATGAAGAACAGGAGGTGGCGGCGGCTCCGTCTCATGAAACGCGATAATTCTTTTTTCCTGATTTTTTTCTCCGAAAATAGGATGTTATAGCGTTGGTGATAGGGTCAGCGGGGCCACCAGGTGCGCACAACCCACCTGGGTGCGCCAGGAGGGGGGCGCGCCCTGGTGGGTTGTGCTCCCCCAGGGACCCCCCCTCCGGTGGTTCTTGGCTCCAGTATTTTTCTTTTATTGTATAAAAATTCTCCAAAAAGTTTTGTTCCATTCCGAGAACTTTTATTTCTGCACAAAAACAACACCATGGTAATTCTGCTGAAAACAGCGTCAGTCCGGGTTAGTTTCATTCAAATCATGCAAATTAGAGTCCAAAACAAGAGTAAAAGTGTTAGGAAAAGTAGATACGACAGAGACGTCTGAACTCCCCCAAGCTTAAACCTTTGCTTGTCCTCAAGCAATTTAGTTGATAAACTGAAAGTGAAAAAGAAAAACTTTTATGAACTCCTTTGCTCTTGTTTACATAAATAAGCTTAAGTAGCACCCAGGTTTTCAGCAAAGATTGTAACTAACCATGTCAACAATAACTCTTAGAAAATATATTAACCCATATCAATGGCATAAGCAACTAGCGAGCAATAATAAAGCATCTCAAATGACAACACTTTGTCAAAACAATCATGATATAATATGACAATAGTGGTATCTCGCTAGCCCTTTCTGAGACCGCAAAACATAAATGCAGAGCACCTCCAAAGTTCAAGCAGCGACTAAACATTGTAATTCATGATAGAAAAGATCCAGTCATGATGCATCCAACATTAGCTATACATAATGCATGAGGATGACAATAGTGCTCTCAGATCTGGTGCTTATTTGAGAAGGTGATGACACAACATAAAATTAAATAGATAGTCCCTTCGCAGAGTGAAACAGTGATTTGCAGCGGTGCCAGAGCTCAGATTTTTAAAACAGAGATAAATGAAATTTTGAGAAATGCACCTTTCCTGTTTACTTAGCGACCATTAGTTATCGATATCTTCCATGCTAAATACATTAGTGGCGGTTCCCAAGCGATAAAAGTACAGGTTTACTCCCCCTCCACCAACAAACACACTCCACGGCTAGCCGAATCCACGGGTGCCGTCCATACCAACATTAGCCCTGGGGGGTTTTTGTTTAATTATTTGCAATTTTTGAATTCGGGACTGGGAATCCCTATTACCGCCCCTCTCGTGCGAGGACGGGTGAATAAACACTCATCATGAGAATAACCCGCTTAGCATGGAAGATATCGACTACCTCCTGTTCTATGAACAATCCAGGCACACAAAAACCGATGTTTATTTGAAGTTTTTAGAGGTGGCACATGCAAATTTACTTAGAACGGCAGGGTAATACAGTATATAGGTAGATATATGGTGGACTCATCTGTAATAACTTGGGTTTTAGGATTTTGATGCACAAGCAGTTTTCCCGCTTAGTACAGGCGAAGGCTAGCAAATATGTTGAGAAGCGGCCAGCTAGAGAGCGAAAACGGTCATGAACATGCATTATGCATAAGTAACATTGGATACTAGCATGAGTAGGATATGAACACCATGAACATAAATATCATAAAGGCTATGTTGGTTTTGATTCAACTACATGCATGAACATATGCCAAGTCAAGCCACTCGTAACATTCGGAGGAGGATACCATATCATCATACCACATCACAATCGTTTTAATGCATGTTGACATCCAAGATAAACCATTATCCACTCCTAACTACTTAAGCATGGCATGAGAAACTATAATCTCTAATTGTCACTGCAAACATGTTTGATCATAATAGGTTGAATCATGGATACTAGGTTAGACATATTTACAAAAACAGAACAAGTTGAGTTCATACCCGTTTTCTCTGCCACAGCCAATTCATCAAATATCGTCATTATTGCATTTCACTTGCACGATCGAATGATATGAAAATAATAATAGTGCAAGAGTGCCGTGGACTAAGCTGGAATCTGCAAAGATTTTATTCAAAAGGAGAAGACAAGGCAATTTGAGCTCTTTGTTAGATCAATAATAATGCATATGAGAGTCACTCAACATTTTCATCATGGTCTTGTCCTCGGTATGACTCAATAAAAGAAAAAATTTCAGAGAAACACACTGAAATATTTTTGGAGTTTTTAGTTTTTCTTGAACAAAGGAAATTAAAGAGAAAGACAAAAATGAGAAAAACTATTTACACGGGAGAGCTCCCAACAAGCAAAAGAAGAACAAGGAAATCTTTTTGGGTTTTCTTTTAAATACTAAGTATAACTAAACTAGAAAGAAAAACCGAAAAGAAGCAAGCAACATTTTTTTATGATTTTCTCAAAGTTTTTCAAACACACAAGAAGAAAGCGAGAAAATAAATCTAGCATGGATAATACAATGAAAAAGTGTGAACACTGACAACTAGAATGCAATGTGTGAACATGAATATAATGTCGGTGGAAATACGTACTTCCCCAAGCTTAGGCTTTTGGCCTAGCTTGGTAATCACCACTCGTAGTAACCCTCAGGTCCCATGTTGAAGTGCTGTGGAGCGGGCACTTGAGCGTCCCACTCCTGAGGCTCCTCCTCAGCCGCTGCCTGGTTGTTCCGATAGGCAATAATGTCATCTGGCATGATCCTGTATCTGCCCCTGGCAATAGAATCAAACAAAGCAGGTGCAGGCAACGGAATAATATCATGGGTGTTCTCACTGAAAACCAGGTTGTAGGGAATATGGTTAAGAGAATCATCATTATCAGTAAAATGATGATCCTTCATCGCCTGGTGATCTGAATAAACCTTAGGTAAATGATAATCATGCTGGCGAATCTGAATGTTAAAGTGGCTCGCTAAACGAGTCGCATAAATACCGCCATGAATTTTACCCTTGGATCTGTTAAGGTGCAGGCGACGTGCAATGATAGCCCCAAGGCTATAGCTGTTATCGTCGTAAAGTGCATGACGTAAGATGGCGAAGTCCGGAGCACAGAGTGCACCGACCTTCTCTCTAGCAATAAAGCACTTAGCAATAAATAGAGCAAAATAATGCACAACAGGAAACTGCAAACTAGTAGCGGTGACACTCGACACGCCTCTCTCATCCCCCACTGACAGAGTATGATAAAAGCCCTTGAACTCTGCAGGCCTAGGCTCTCCTATTTCCCCGTCAGAAGGGATCAAGCATATGTCGCAAAAATTAGTAAGTGGTATCTGACAGGTCTCAGCATCTAAATTAAACTTCACCTCAGGGGGATTATTCCTACTCAGAAAATGAAAGCTTGGCACAAAGGAATTTGTAAGGAGATGGTATTGTTCACACTCAGCTGCGATGAAGTCGGTGAGACCAGCATTAGCAGCAAATTGTGTGAACTCCTGACGGATTCCGGCTCCATCCATGAAGGGGTTATGCAGCCATTCGCACGGCCGCACTTCCGCCATTCTCCGGGTGTGGAGATCGTTGTCCGATGACTCCCCAATGACACCCTTAGAGCTCTTCTTGGAAGCAAACTTCCTAAAGAAACTCATCTTATTCCTATGAATAAAATTCTGAAAATTTTAGTCCACAAAATTTTTGTCAACAAAACTTCACAAGATTGATAGAAACTACTCATAGGGATGCGTAGAGGCTATATTGAGCATTCAAACTACTTGGAACTCTAAGAATTCAACATGCAAGCTCATCTACAGCCGCACCAAGAGTAGCTAATTATTCAAAATATAATCCACTAAAGCAAAAACTAATTGGACCAATGGAGGAGTCACATACCAACTAGCAATCCCCCAAAAGAGTTTCGGAAACGGAGCTTCGAGCAAAGAGATCGAAATCCGCGGGTTTGAGAGCAAGAACACGAGAGAGAGAGAGAGCAATGGTGTATTTTTTCTGGAGGTATGTGATGACATGGGCTAAAGAGATAAGTGAGGGGGCCCACGTGGGGACCACAACCCACCAAGGCGCGCGTGGGGCTGCTGGCGCGCCCAGGTGGGTTGTGCCCACCTGGTGCACCCCCCTCTAATGTTATTTGCATCAAAAATTCTTAATTATTCAGAAAAAAATCGTATTAAATTTTTAGGGCATTCTGAGAACTTTTATTTTTGGGTCATTTTTTATTGCAAGGAAAATTCAGAAAATAGACAAAGCATGGCATTTTATTTTATTTAACTAAGAAAAATAGAAAACAAATGTTGGACACAGAAAGTTGTGCTTACTAAATTCATCAACTTCATACCTCTCAAAAATGATCCATTAATAAGGTTGATCAAGTCTTATTAACAACCACTTTCGATTAGCATGAAACCGAAGAACTTTCGTAAAACACTAAGTTACCTCCACAGGGATATGCATGTCCCCAACAATAAGCATTTCATATTTCTTTTTGGCAGTAGGTAGAGGTAGTTGAAAACTTCGAATAGTGAGTGTCGGAGATTTTTCAATAACATTAATACCATTCACTTGGAATTGTTTCTTCGGAATGTGCACCGTATGCTCATTACCATTGATATGAAAAGTGACCTTACTTTTATTGCAATCAATAACAGCCCGAGCAGTATTCAAGAATTGTCTACCAAGGATAATCGACATGTTGTCGTCCTCGGGCATCTCAAGTATAACAAAGTCATTTAAGATAGTAACATTTGCAACAACAACGGGCACATTCTCATAAATACCGATAGGTATGGCAGTTGATTTGTCAGCCATTTGCAAAGATATTTCAGTAGGTGTGAGTTTATTCAAATCAAGTATTTTATATAAAGAGAAAGGCATAACACTAACACCAGCTCCTAAATCACACAAGGCAGTTTTGACATAATTTCTTTTTATGGAGCAAGGTATAGTTGGTATTCCCGGATCTCCAAGTTTTTTAGTGTAACACCCCCAGTGGTTAGCTACAGTAATCCCCTTTTGATAATGCCATGGCATCTTGATCAACAATGCTTAAACATCGTTTGGATAATATCTCTTTTCAATTCAAATTCAAATGGAAATTCAAACTAAAAGTGAAAATGAAAGTTGTTCAAATTTGAAAACTGAAATGTTCATAATATTGTAAATAATTCAGAGACAATTCTAAAATTGTAATCAACATTTACTAAATTAATTAAGTGACTCTAACAGCAACAAAACAGAAGTATTTAATCCATTTATAATTTAGTAAAATCCAAATGAATTCCAAAATTGTTCAAACTTTATGTGGCAGAGCAAAATATTCTAAAGTATTTGTTTTGGCCAGTGGCATATTTTTGCAAAGTCATTTGTGGCTAAAGAAAAATGCAAAAGCTACTGGAAAAAGAAAAACAGAAAAAGAAAAGAGAAAAGGCCAGAAGCTACTGTGTACTTAAGCCCACCTACCACAGTGCCAGCCCAGCCCGCCTAGCCTCTTCCCCCACCTCCCGCACTGCTCCTCCCCGCGCGATGTCGCCGCGCGCGCGCACCGCGCCTCGGCCCCCCTGCTCGTCTGCTCGATACCGCGCAGCCCTGCGCCCGCCTATTGGATAAGGGCGATGCCACGCCACCCCTCCTAACCCTAGCGCCATTTTCCCCTCCTCCTCTCGCCCAGTTCGTCCTCTCCCTCTCGCGCCCGAAAGGTCGCCGCCATGCCGCCCTGAATCCCGCGGCCACCGCCGCCCTCGCTCGCCGCTAGACTGTCCCTGAGCTCCGCCTGAGACCGCCACTCCGCCTGCTGCGTTGAGCCAGAGCTCTGAGCTCCGCCTGAGACCGCCACTCCGCCTGCTGCATCGAGCCAGAGCTCAGAGCCCCGGCTTCGCCCGCGTCGACCACGGATTGCCAGAGATCGCCGCCGGTCTTCGTTGTCGATTCCGGCGACGTCGAGCTACCCCAAGCCCACTTGTGCACACCTGCAGGGCCCGGTGAGCAGCCGCTTCGACCTTCCCATCTCCCCGGCCTCTCCCCGTAGTTGTAACCACTACGCCTGCCATGGCCGTGCCTCTGCTCCGCCGTGCTGCTCGTAGCCGTCGCTGCATCGTCTGTCTCGTTCCACCGAGCGTGCCACCGTGCTTGCGGCGTAGTGTAGGTGTTGTAGGAGTAGGGCGCCGCTCGTTTTTGTTCTCATTTCGACGCGCGCGAGTTCACCGTAGTTCGGCCTCCGCCAAACCTCGCCGTTCGGCCATCTCCGGCCACCCCCGAGTCGTTGTGCTAGCCTAGTTGGATGCGGCTCGTTCCCAGCTTTCGAATGCGCCCAAGCGCGCTGCGAATGATGCCCCGCAGCTCGATTCCGAGCAACTCCAGTGTTCGGCCGTCGCAAATTTGGTCGCCAGAGTGTTCTCCGGCGCCGACGCCGGCGGCATCCGACGTGGACTGACCGGTGGGGCCCGCTGTGCCACTAACGCGTGGGCCCGTTGACCCGTTGACCCGGTCAGCCGCTGACGTGGCCGGCCCCGTGTCAATGACATGTGGGCCCCGCTTCGTTAAACGAATTTAGATAAATAAATAATCATTTAATTAATTAATTAAAATGCTAATCACCCACTGACCAGTAGGCCCCACCTGCTAATTAGGTTAATTAGTTTAAACTAATTCTGTTTAGTTAGTTCAGTCACTGACTTGTGGGTCCCTCTGGACCCACAGGTCAGGTTTGACCAGTCAACGGTCACATTTGACTACTGATGTCAGTGTGATGTCATGCTGATGTCATAAATCATTTTAGACAATTCTGTTAATATAGATAATTCCAGAAAATGTTAAAATCTTTAAAAAATCATATAAAATAATCCGTAACTCGGATGAAAAGTTTAATACATGAAAGTTGCTCAGAAAAATATGACGAATCCGAATACGCAGTCCGTTCGTCTGCCACACGTCCCTAGCATAGCGAACATGCAACCGTCCCCCTCCATTTCATCTGTCCGAAAATGCCAAACTTCGGGAAAACTTTCCCGGATGTTTTCTCACTTCACCGGTATCGTGTAGCACTGCGTTAGAACACCCCTAGCACCGCATATCGTCATGTCATGCTTAGTAATGCATCTGTGTGCTTTGTATTTACTAATTCTTCCCCCTCTTCTTCTCCGGTAGACCCCGAGACCGCTTCAGATGCCCCTGTGATCGACGACGTCGATGATGACCCTTCTTCCTTTTCAGCAGAGCTACCAGGCAAGCACCCCCCCTTGAGCATGCCTATATCGCCTATTCTCTTCTCTCTTGTGCTTGCATTAGAATTGCTGCTGCTACTGCTTTACCTATTCTGATGCATAGCCTGATTTTTGTAACCTGCTTTTGATAATTAACTGTTTATCCTAAATTGCTTAGTATAGGCTGGATAGAGACCCCAGTGACCCCACTTGTCCCGATTGCCCCGCTGGATTATCAAAAGACTCGACAACCAGGCCCCAGCACCGCACATCACATTCCCTTTATCTGTACGACACTGCAGCGTTACTATCGAGTGCCGAGGGTGATACCTCGTCAGCACTTCCGATGTTAACTCTGTGGAGTAGTTACTCGGTCATGGTCATCGAGGGTGATTCCTCCTTCACCACTCCCGATAACGATGCTGTCGTGCAACACCTCAAGTGTGAACCTCGAGGGTGATTCCTCCTAAGTTCACCTTGACGGATACATCGAGTAGGAATCCAACGAGGGTGATACCTCGGATTCCCCCAGATGTTATGGACACACGGATACTTGGACTTTACAACTGCTACATGGAAAGGCGGGTCGACCCGGAGGGGTACCCGCGAGTGATGTGGAGACGGGTTGACCTGGAGGGTGCCCGAGAGATAAATACGAGGCGTGGCTGGGCATTCTTAGCCCTTGCCGCAAGTCCTCGAGACGGGGCGACGGGGTCACATCGATCGTGAGTCTCTGCTCGTTACTGCACCCCCAATGTACTAACGATTTGGATATTTGATCCGAGTGGGCCTCTGGCCCGATAGCACTAACCATCACGTGGGATCAGTTATGGGCACTCTGCATCGTAGCATCAACCGAAAGCTCTGTCAGACGTCCAGTTCAGCAGTGCGACATGGAGTGATTGGCGCCATCCACGACAGAGGTGGTGCTTGGATCTGAGCCATGTGCGCAACGACCCGGAGGGCGAGGGGCGATGGCCCAAGTCCCCCGAGCGCTTAGGATCTAGACCGACGGGGACCTCTCTGCTGAGCTCTAGGTAGGGTTGCGGTGTGTCGTTTGGCCGAAGCCGGGCATGACCCAAAAAAGTGTGTCCGACCGGAGTTAAGCGAGCGTGGTGGGTAAGTTGGTGCACCCCAGCAGGGAAGAACTAATCTATGCATAGCCGGATCCTCGGTAACGGACGCTCGGAGTTACATCCCGATCGATACAACTAGAACTAGATACTAGTGATGAGAAATGGATACTATGGCTCTAGGATTGCATTCTCGCAGGGAGTCGAGAAAGGATCTCTGGCCGAGGTTGATACTTGGATATTAGGGCTCTGGGATTGCTTTCTCGCAGGTAGTCGAGAAAGGATCTCTGGGCGAGGTTGATATTTTAATAGTGCCACTACTTTACCCTGTACTAATCTACACTCTTCTAATGCTGCAAGACCGCTGAAGATGCTAGTCTTCGATAGGACTAGGCCTTCCCTCAATTCTGGCATTTCTGCAGCCCAGTCCACACATACAGCCTTTCTTTCCTAATGTTGGTGTAGATCCTTGCTTGCTGAGTACTTCGGATGAGTACTCACGGTTGCTTTGCTTTCTCTTTTCCCCATATCCGTTTGATGCAACCAGATGACGGAGCCCCGGAGCCAGCTGCCCCCGCCGACGACTTCTACTACCACCCCGAGGGTGGTTACCACTACGAGCTTGCCGACGACCAGGAGTAGGATCGGAGGGTCCAAGGCAGGAGGCCTGCGCCTTTCGATCATAGCTTTTGTTTTGCCCCGCCTTTTTAAAGGCTTATCTATTTCTGTTTCATATCTGTACTCAGATATCTGATGCTTCCGCTGACAGTTGTATGCGAGCTTATGTATTGGAGCCCTCAAGGCCCCTAGCTTGTAATATAAAGCTTGTATGACTTTATTTATGATTTAGAGTTGTGTTGTGATTCCTTCAAGTGAGTCCTTAGGCTTGATCGTGTGCCTTTGCGTGTATGATTAGTGCATGATTAAGCCAGGGCGTCACAGGTTGGTATCAGAGCCGACTGCCTGTAGGAACCCCCTTTCCAACTTCTTGGCCGAAGTTGAGTCTAGTGGTCCAAAACTGTTTTACTAACTTGGCTGTGTGGCTTACAGGCCCACGTCGCCATTGGGTGGTATTAGTATCTTTTATTCCTCGTCTATACTCTGGGACTCTGATCTCTCTTCCTTTCGGGTTAAAATTTTACTAACTCCACCATCAGGTTCTCGTGTTCACATCCACCCGGAGTGCTGTAATTACCCCCTTGCTTCAAGATTGTGGGCCAGGTTCTGCTTACAGGATCCTTTTATCGAGGGCACCCTGTGTTTCGTGCGTCTCAATCCATCAGTTTTTCGCAACTACACCAATCCTATGGATGCTGATGATTGGCTTTGTGACATCCTATTTGAGATGGAGTTAGCTAATGTTGCCCCTGACAGTTACGTCACCTTTGCGACATTCCACTTAAAGGGTCCAGCTGCTCAATGGTGGGAAAGCCTCAAGGATATGTTGCCTGCAGAGACTGTAACCACTTGGCAGGAATTTCAGTCAGCCTTTCGTGCAAGGTACATCCTTCCAGGTCTGATCGACCAGAAGAAGCAGGAGTTCCGCAAACTCTCACAGTGCACAATGACTGTGGATGAATATCAGAGGAAATTCCTTGAATTATCCCGCTATGCTGCGGATGTCGTCGACACTGACGCTCGCAAGCAGGAGAAATTACATGAATGACTGCGTACTGATATACACCTCGCACTTGTTGCCCTTGATTGTGAGGACTTTGCGACGCTTGTCAGTCAAGCCTTTCGAGCTGAAACTGGTCTGGCTAAGTACCAGGAGTTGCTCAAGTGCACTCGTGATGTTGGCTCATCCTCGGGTCAACCTGTTCAGAAACGTCGAGTGTGGATTTCGCACAATGTTCATCACCGACCTGCCCCTGTACCCAGGCCATCTTATGTTGCACCTCGTCTGACTCCACCACCAAGACAACTGAACATTGCAAGTGGACAACCCAATGTTGATGCTCCTTCCCATAATGATGGTCTGTGCCACCAGTGTGGACAGCCAGGACACTGTGCTATCAACTGCCGTCAGAGTTAGCCTCAACACGCATCACGTCCTTCTGTTGGTTGCAGGAAGAGCCATCGAAAACATCCTTCCAGGAACGCTGAAACCAGACCACCTGCTAGTCAGCTTGTTCATGTCAACCATGTCAACATTGAAGAAGCTCGACAGGACACCAAAATTTTGATGGGCACCCTTCTAGTGAATTCTATCCCAGCTTCAGTCCTCTTTGATTCTGGAGCATCGCACTCCTTCATGTCTGAAAGTTTTGCGTGAAGCCATGATATACCTTTCAAGGAGATTTCCACCCCATTAGTAATCCAGTCGCCCGGGGCTAATTGGCAAACTACCATGGTAAGCCACGGTAACCACATTGTGATTGGAGGATTGATGTTCCCCGTTTCCCTCATTGCTCTCAAGACCTCCAACATAGGCATTATCCTGGGTATAGACTGGTTGAAGCCTCATAAAGCTCTGATTGACTGTGCCGCTGAAACAGTCCGCATCACACACCCTTCCGGCCATACAGTCAGATACTCAGCTCGAACAGTTCAGAACACCGAAGCTTAGATTTATGTTCTGAATGCATTGAATGCTTCACCTCTTGAAGGCATCGAGAACGTTCCAGTTGTTCATGATTTTCAAGATGTCTTTCCAGAAGAACTTCCAGGGATACCCCCTGCTAGAGCTATTGAGTTCGTCATCGACTTGAAGCCTGGCACTACCCCTATTGCGAAGCGTCCTTATAAGATGCCTCCGCACCACCTCCTCGAGCTTAAGGAAGAAATCGACAAGTCACTTAAGAAGGGTTTCATCCGCTCCAGTTCCTATGCTTGGGGAGCACCTTCACTCTTCATTAAGAAGAAGGATGGAACTAACCGATTGGTTCAAGATTATCGGCCCATTAACCAAGCCACAATCCAGAACAAATATCCGCTTCCCAGGATCAATGATTTGTATGATCAACTTGTTGGATCATCGGTGTTTTCTAAACTCGACTTGAGGTTGGGTTATCATCAGATCCGTGTCCGCGAAGAGGATATTCCCAAGACTGCATTTGTTCCTCGCTATGGCTCTTATGAGTACACTGTCATGTCATTTGGCTTAACAAATGCTCCAGCCACATTCTCCCGCCTAATGAATTATATCTTCATGGATTATCTCGACAAATTTGTCATGGTTTATCTAGATGATATTCTGATATATTCGAAGAATGAAGAAGAACATGCCGAACATCTTCGGCTTGTACTGGAAAAGCTGCGTGAATATCAACTGTATGCCAAGTATTCCAAGTGTGAATTCTGGTTGTCTGAAGTGACATATCTCGGCCACGTGATCTCCAAAGATGGCATTGCTGTTAACCCAGAATGAGTTCAGGCTATTCTTGAATGGACTCCACCGAAGAGTGTCAAGCAAGTCAGAAGTTTTCTCGGCCTTGCAAGTTATTGCCGTCGCTTTGTCAAGAATTTCTCAAAGATTGCTAAGCCTTTGACTGATCTGCTTCACAAGGGCGTTAAGTTTGAGTGGACAAAAAATGTCAGGAAAGTTTTCAAACACTCAAAGACAAGCTAACATCTGCCCCAGTACTTGCTCCTCCAGATTCTCGCAAAGACTTCGTGATTTATTGTGACGCATCCCGTGAAGGATTAGGCTGTGTCCTAATGCAAGAGAGTAAAGTGATTACTTACGGCTCTCGACAGTTGCGTTCGCATGAAGAGAACTATCCATTGCATGATCTAGAACTAGCTGCTGTCATCTATGCATTGAAGTTGTGGCGACATTACCTTCTCGGTAATCGTTGCGAGATCTACATGGATCATAAAAGTCTGAAGTACTTGTTCACTCAGCCATCTCTGAACCTCCGTCAGCAAAGATGGATGGAGGCCATTATGGACTATGATTTGGGTATTTCTTACACCCCTGGCAAGGCTAACGTGATGGCTGATGCCTTAAGCCGCAAGTCCTATTGCGACAACCTCATGGTTAGGCGAGCTCAACCTCGTCTTTTTGAAGAACTGTGCAAGCTGAATCTGTGTATTGTTCCACAGGGTTCTCTTAATAACCTTGTGAGACAACCAGATCTTGAGAAAGCTGTTAAGAATGCACAAGCTAAAGATGCTGAAATTGATCTGATGAAGAAAGAACTTCACCTGGAAAAGTACAGAGATTTCTCGCTATCTGAAGATGGAACCTTGTATTTCAGAAGCCGCATTGTGGTACCTCGCTTCGAGCTTATGACTGACAAGGTCATGAAGGAGGCACATGATACACCGCTGTCTATTCATCCAGGTAGCACCAAGATGTATCGGGATCTCCGACGAAGGTACTGGTGGTCTAGGATGAAGCAGTATATTGCTCGATATGTTGCTGAATGTGATGTTTGACGTCGCGTTAAAGCAGAACATCATAAGCCTGCTGGAATTCTACAACCACTACCTATTCCTTTATGGAAATGGGATAAGGTTCAAATGGATTTCATTACTGGCCTTCCCAAATCACAGAAGGGTCACGATGCTATTCTTGTCGTCGTCGACCAACTTTCTAAGGTTGCACACTTTCTGCCTGTCAAGGAAACTATCACTGCTAGTCAGTTAGCAGAGTTGTATATCTCCAGAATTGTTTCACTCCACGGCATTCCGAAGGAGATTAGTTCGGACTGTGGTGGTCTTTTCACCTCAAAGTTCTGAGAAAGTTTCCAAGAAGCTATGGGAACTCATATTACCTGGAGTTCAGCTTATCACCCCCAGTCCCAAGGCCAAGTCGAGTGAGTTAATCAAGTGCTTGAAGACATGCTTCGAGCTTGTGTTATATCTTTCGGCAAGAAGTGGGAAGAATCTCTTCCTTATGCGGAATTCTCATATAACAACAGTTATCAAGCCAGCTTGAAAATGGCGCCCTTTGAAGTACTTTATGGGCGTAAGTGTCGAACCTCTCTGAATTGGTCAGAAACTGGGGAACGACCGCTCGTGGGTCCGGATATTATTCAACACGCCGAAGAGCAAGTCCGTATCATTCGAGAAAATCTGAAGGTGGCTCAGGACCATCAAAGGAGCAACTATGATCGCAAACGATGGGGTTTGACTTATCAACCTAGTGATCAAGCTTATCTGCGTGTCACTGCTATGAAGGGCACTCGTCGTTTCGGAATCAAGGGCAAGTTAGCTCCACGCTACATTGGTCCTTTCCGCATTGTTGCAAGACGTGGTCAGGTGGCATACAAATTGGAGTTGCCTCCGCAATTCTCTCATATCCATGACGTCTTCCATATGTCGCAACTTCGTCGTTGCTTCAAGGAATCTCCGCACCGTGCAGTGGATCATGAGATGCTCGAACTGCAAGATGACCTATCTTATAAGGAGCATCCGATCCGCATCCTCGATGAAGCTGAACATCGAACCCGTCAGAAGATGACCAAGTTTCTCAAAGTGCAGTGGTCAAATCATACTGAAGATGAAGCCACTTGGGAACACGAGGATAATCTTCATGCGGAATACCCCGATATTTTTCCTTCTACCTGTTAATTCTCGGGACGAGAATTCTTGTTAGAGGAGGAGATTTGTAACACCCCCAGTGGTTAGCTACAGTAATCCCCTTTTGATAATGCCATGTCATCATGATCAACATTGCTTAAACATCATTTGGATCATATCTCTTTTCAATTCAGATTCAAATGGAAATTCAAACAAAAAGTGAAAATAAAAGCTGTTCAAATTTGAAAACTAAAATGTTCATAATATTGTAAATAATTCAGAGACAATTCTAAAATTGTAATCAACATTTACTAAATTAATTAAGTGACTCTAACAGCAACAAAACCGAAGTATTTAATCCATTTATAATTTAATAAAATCCAAATGAATTCCAAAATTGTTCAAACTTTATGTGGCAGAGCAAAATATTCTAAAGTATTTGTTTTGGCCAGTGGCATATTTTTGCAAAGTCATTTGTGGCTAAAGGAAAATGCAAAAGCTACTGGAAAAAGAAAAACAGAAAAAGAAAAGACAAAAGGCCAGAAGCTACTGTGTACTTAAGCCCACCTACCACAGTGCCGGCCCAGCCCGCCTAGCCTCTTCCCCCACCTCCCGCACTGCTCCTCCCCATGCACGGTCGCCGCGCGTGCGCACCACGCCCTGGCCCCCCTGCTCGTCTGCTCGACACCGCGCAGCCCCGCTGATATGTCTCCAACGTATCTATAATTTATGAAGTATTCATGCTGTTGTATTATCATTCTTGGATGTTTTACAATCATTTTTTAGAAACTTTATATCATTTTTTGGGACTAACCTGTTGACCTAGTGCCCAGTGCCAGTTGCTGTTTTTGCTTGTTTTTTACATCGCAGGAAATCAATATCAAACGGAGTCCAAACACCGCGAAACTTTTTGTGGATTTTTATGGACCAGAAGACATCTAGTGGGAAAGAGAAGCACCTGGGGGTTGCCCCGAGGGGGGCACAACCCACCAGGGCACGCCTGGGGGCCCAGGCGCGCCCAGGTGGGTTGTGCCCACCTCGGTGGCCACCTGCACCCCCTCTTTGCCCTATAAATCACCAAATATTCCAAAAACCCTCGGGGTAGCCCTAGATCAGAAGTTCCGCCGCCGCAAGGCCTCTGTATCCACGAGATCCAATCTAAACCCCGTTCCGACACCCTGCCGGAGGGGGAAGGTGGCCATCTTCGTCATCCCGGCGGCCACCATGGTGAGGAGGGAGTAGTCCACCCTCGGGGCTGAGGGTTTGTACCAGTAGCTATGTGTTTAATCTCTCTCTCTCTCGTGATTTTGAGATGTCACGATCTTTGATGTATCGCGGGCTTTGTTAATATAGTCGGATCATATGGTGTTTTCCCCTCTCTATCTTGTTGTGCTGAATTGAGTTTTCCCTTTGAGATTTTGTTTTATCGGATTGAATACTTTTATGGATTTGAGAACACTTTATGTATGTCTTGCTATGAATACCCGTGGTGACAATGGGGTATCGTATTGATTCACTTGATATATGTTTTGGCACTCAACTCGCGGATTCCCGAGGTGACATTGGGGTAATCTATGCATAGGGGTTGATGCATGTTCTTGTCTTTGTTTCTCCGGTACAAATCTTGGGGCACTCTTTGAGGTTCTTTGTGTTGGATTGAGTATTATGAATCTGAAATTATTTGGTGTTATTTTAGTACAAACTCTTGGATAGATCAATCGGAAAGAATAGCTTCGAGGTGGTTTCGTACCCTACAAACAATTTCTTCTTATGTTCTCCACTAGGTAGGAACTTTTGAGTGATTCTTCATCGCACTTTGAGGGATGGTTATATGATCCAATTATATTAGCATTGTTGAGAGATTGCAGTAGCGAAAGTACGGACCCTAGGCCTTGTTTTCAAGCATTGCAATACCGTTTGTGCTCCATTTTATCACTTGCTACCTTGCTGTTTTTATTTATTCAGATTATAAAAATATATTTCTACCATCCATATTACACTTTTATCACCATCTCTTCGCCGAACTAGTGCACCTATAAAATTTGCCATTGTATTGGGTGTGTTGGGGACACAAGAGACTTTTTGTTATTTGGTTGCAGGGTTGTTTGAGAGAGACCATCTTCATCCTACGCCTCCCACGGATTGATAAACCTTAGGTCATCCACTTGACGGAAAATTGCTACTGTCCTATAAAACTCTGCGCTTGGAGGCTTAACACGAGTCTACAAGAATAAAGTTGCGTAGTAGACATCAAGCTCTTTTCTGGCGCCATTGCCGGGAAGGTGAGTGCTTGAAGGTATATCTTTAGATCTTGCAATTGAATCTTTTAGTTTCTTGTTTTATCACTAGTTTGGTTTATAAAAGAAAACTACGTAAAAAAATGGAATTGAGGTTGCATCATATTATTGATCATCTTTATAATATCTTTCTTGAAAATGATGGATCGGAAAATTGTGCTCAATTGTTTGAAGAAGAAGTCAATAAAATGTTTGGCAAAAAATATTTGAATGATGAGCATGATTGCAATGTTGTTAGTATGAATTCCTTGAATATCCAAAATGCTAATGATTATTGCACTAGTCATGAGAAAAATGTCTCCTATAAGAATGTCAATTTTTGCGAAGTGAATTGGGAGTGCAATTGCACACCAAAAAGGGAAGATAGATTTTGTAAGAGGCATAAATATTTAGAAACGAAAAAATTGCAAGGGTGGCTAGATGATTGTGCTGAAAGATTTAATTTTTTTCGCCATCCTTGTGAACTTTGCAATGAACATGGTTATTTAAATCTCCAATGCAAATTCTTTCATGATCAAATCGTGTCCAAAAATTGTGATAACTTGATTACCCTTGAGCATCATAAAGAGCTTAGTCTTCTTTTGGGGTATGAAGAAATCAAACATATAACTAAGGGTATTCTAAAATTTAATCTCGCGAGATTTCTTGATTTTGATCTAGCGGAAATTTATATGTTTTGTGCGGTAAATTGCATTGAGAATACTTATATTGCCAACTATCTAAAGACAAGAAAACAAATAGAATATGAAGAGAGTACAAATGAAATGGAAAATATTTCCCAATACCCTCCTAGTGTTTATTATGATGAATCAGGTAACAAGGAGGAGCTCCCTATTCAACCAATCTCATCAATAAGAAGCTTGAAAAGATTTATTAAACCCACACATGATGTGGTGAAGAAGAAGAAAAGAAGAAAGAATAAAGGTAAAAAGGTATCTCTCCCAAACGATGTTGCCTCTATTATTATTGTGCCTCATGAAAATGAATCAAAATTAATTATGGAAGATGATGCACTTGATGATGATTTTGTTATTCCTATTGCTTGTTGTGATGATTATGATTGGGAAGATAATGATACTTCTTATAATCTTGGAAATCTTTTTGGCACCAACTTGGGAATCTATGATGATAACAATTGTTATATTGTTGGTGCTATTCATACTTTTAATGATGAGGGTGATTATGCTTATGATATGCCAAGCCACAAGCTTGGGGATGCTATCTTTGATGAGAATGACATGTTTGAGAATTTATTTGCTGCAATTAATGTTTGTCCCAAGCTTGGGGATGCTATGCTTAATGAAGATGATCTTTTTAGTCCCCCAACTTTGAATGATCAAATTTGCTATGATGATTGCATGCCTCCTATCTATGATGAGAACAAAGTTGCTACTTATGATGATTATTATGATGATACTTATGTTATAAAAAGTAGTGATGATTATATTTATAAAACTTGTCATAGTTATGATTACCCTTTTCCTGAACATTACTCTTTTAATGTGGGAACAATTTATAGTATTCGAGTTTCATATGATACTCCCACCATTGTGAATGAGGAGAAATTTTCTTATGTGGAAAGTAATAAAATTTCTATGCTTGTGGATCATGAAAATAATGCTTTATGTGATAGATATATTGTTTAATTCATTCATGATGCTACTGAAAATTATTATGAGAGAGGAACGTATGATTCATGATGCTCTTGTTATGTTTCAATCCTTATCTTTTATGCGAGCATCATTGAACTTATCATGCCTAGCTAAAAGGCATTAAAGAAAAGCGCTTATTGGGAGACAACCCAACACTTTTACCTACTTTTTTTGTGTGTTCACATGATTATGCTACTGTAGTAATCATGTTTTATTGCTTTTGGTTCAATAAAGTGCCAAGTAAAGCCTTTGGGATAGTGTGGATGATAGTTGACTTGAATCTGTGCAAAAACAGAAACTTTTGCGCTCAGTCCAGGATTTTGAAAATTCACTGGAACGTAATTTTGATCTGAATTTTTTACAGGTGATATATATACAAATTCTTTACGTTGTCCTAATTTTCAGAATTTTTGGAGTAGCAGAAGTATGGTTGGAGTACAGATTACTACAGACTGTTCTGTTTTTCAGATTCTCTTTTCAATGCATAGTTTGCTTGTTTTCTAGTTTCTATGGCTTATATTGCTCAATATAAATTGTGTAAATGATATGCTACAGTAGGAATTGTGTGGAAACAATTATGAATCTTGTCTTTGACAGTACCAAAGTGAAATGGTTTGCTCTTTATCATACTAACCTATCTCACGAAGTTCCGTTAAGTTTTGTGTGATTGAAGTTTTCAAGTTTTGGGTGAGATGTGGATATGAGGAGAATAAGGAGTGACAAGACCCTAAGCTTGGGGATGCCCAAGGAACCCCCAAGGCAATATTCAAGGAAGATCCAAGCAACTAAGCTTGGGGATGCCCCAGAAGGCATCCCCTCTTTCGTCTTCAACATTATCGGTAACCTCACTTGGAGCTATATTTTCATTCGTCACATGATATGAGCTTTGCTTGGAGAGTCATTTTATTTTATTAGAATTTGCTTTCTGTTAGTTATAATAAGGTTTTGCATCTTTTATTTCAATAAAAGTGGCAAGGATAGCCATCACCATGCTTATTTTGCAAATATATGAGTTGCTATTTCAAAACAGAAAGTTTGTCGCTGTTGCAATAATTATCCAGAAAATTCAGAATGTGATAAAATGTTGAAACTTTCTGCACAATAAGCTATGATAAATTTTATACAGTGTGGTAAAGTTTCATAATTTTTGGAGTTTAATAAGTATTGATACTCTTGCATTCTTTACAGACTGTGCTGTTTTGGCAGATTGCTGTTATGTTTGCATATGTTTGCCTGTTTAATGATTCTATTTGAGGATAGGAGTATTAAATATGCAGAGGCATTGAGTATGCAATGTTGAATAATAATTTTAGTGATTTGCTACAGTAGACAATGATTAGGTTTTTGCATTGGTTTATACTAACTTATCTCACGAGTTCTTGTTGAGTTTTGTGTTGATGAAGTTTTTAAGATTTAAGGAAACCGTGATATAAGAGGAATTAAGGAGACACAAAAGCTCAAGCTTGGGGATTCCCAAGGCATCCCAAGATAATATTTCAAGAAGTCTCAAGCATCTAAGCTTGGGGATGCCCCGGTAGGCATCCCACCTTTCTTCATCAACAATTATCGGTTAGTATCGGTTGAGCATAAGTTTTTGCTTCTTCACATGAGTTGTGCTATTCTTGGAATGTCATTTTGTTTTGTTTTGCTTGCTGTTTTAATAAAATACTTAGATCTGAGAGTTTTTAAATAAGAGAGAGTCCACATTTAGCTACCTATTTACTTAACTACTCGCTTGATCTTCACTTATATCTTTTTGGAGTAGCTTGCATTTACTCTTGTGCTTCACTTATATCCTATGAGTAAATTGTTGAATGAATTGAATATCATGAAGTTGAAATTATATGTTCATATCATGCCTAGTGGTAGCTTCACATTGGGTTTAGAAAGTGAAATCTTTTGAGGCTTGACAATCACAATATTGGTCATACAAGCAATTCATGAATGATTAGTAGAAGCAAGAGAACTTTCACATGCAAATACACTATCTTGGAAATCTTTTGTGATTGTGAGCCCCCATCAAAATATTATATGCCAAAATTGTTGACATTGGACAAGGAAGACAATGTAATGATTTATGTTTGTTCATATTCACATAGAAGTTATATTGTCATAGATCCTTCAACATGTGGTGCTTTCCCCCCATCTTTGCTAGCCAAAAATTCTGCACTAAGTAGAGATACTACTTGTGCATCCAAAAACCCTTAAACCCAAATCTTATTTTCAAGAGTCCACCATACCTACCTATGGATTGAGTAAGATCCTTGAAGTAAGTTGTCATCGGTGCAATAAGGCAATAAAAATTGCTTCTAAATGTGTAAGATCATTTAGTGTAAGAGAAAATTGAGCGTTGTACGAACTTGTGATGGTAAAGAAATAAAAGCGACAGACTGCATAATAAAGGTTGCCATCACAAGGGGCAATATAACGTGACATTCTTTTGCACTAAGGGGTTGAGCATACAAACAAATAAGCGCATGGCAACCTCTGCTTCCCTCTGCGAAGGGCCTATCTTTTACTTTTATGTATTTACTTTTATGCAAGAGTCAAAGTTTTTCTCTCTATTCCTTTTTATTTTTCTCCTTTGGTAAGCATCATGTGGTGAGGAAAGATCTAGGCACATATGTCCAGTTGGATATGGGTGGCATGAGTTATTATTGTTGACATCGCCCTTGAGGTGAATACGTTGGGAGGCGAAATTATAAGCCCCTATCTTTCTATGTGTCCGGTTGAAACGTTTTCCTCATGTGTATGCGGTGAGTGTTAGCAATCATAGAAGACTATATGATGGTTGAGTATGTGGAGCTCTTACTTAGACTCTGTTGAATAAGTTGAATTGCAATTGTTTGGTGACTGAGAACATAGGTTGTTGAGTTTCAAGAGAATTCATTGTTTGAACCTTAACATGTGAATTGGTTGCCACTTTAACATGAGAAGTTTTGTAAGAAATAATTGCTATTATGATGCTAGGAAAAGTGATTGAAATTGTCATTGATCAAACTTGTGCACTTTGCTAGCATTCACACTTCATAAATTATTTCTTTTATCATTTACCTACTCGAGGACGAGTAGGAATTAAGCTTGGGGATGCTGATACGTCTCCAATGTATCTATAATTTATGAAGTATTCATGCTGTTATATTATCATTCTTGGATGTTTTACAATCATTTTATAGCAACTTTATATCATTTTTTGGGACTAACCTATTGACCCAGTGCCCACTGCCAGTTGCTGTTTTTTACATCGCAGGAAATCAATATCAAACGGAGTCCAAACACCACGAAACTTTTTGTGGATTTTTTATGGACCAGAAGACATCCAGTGGGCCAGAGAAGCACCTGGGGGTTTCCCCAAGGGGGGCACAACCCACCAAGATGTGCCTGTGGGCCCAGGCGCGCCCAGGTGGGTTGTGCCAACCTCGGTGGCCTCCCGCACCCCTTCTTTGCCCTATAAATCACCAAATATTCCAAAAACCCTCAGGGTAGCCCTAGATCAGAAGTTCCGCCGCCGCAAGGCCTCTGTATCCACGAGATCCAATCTAGACCCCATTCCGGCACCCTGCCGGAGGGGGAAATCATCACCGGTGGCCATCTTCATCATCTCGGCGGCCACCATGATGAGGAGGGAGTAGTCCACCCTCGGGGCTGAGGGTTTGTACCAGTAGCTATGTGTTTAATCTCTCTCTCTCTCTCATATTCTTGAGATGTCACGATCTTGATGTATCGCTGGCTTTGTTAATATAGTCAGATCATATGGTGTTTTCCCCTCTCTATCTTGTTGTGATGAATTGAGTTTCCCTTTGAGATTTCATTTTATCGGATTGAATACTTTTATGGATTTGAGAACACTTTATGTATGTCTTGCTATGATTACCCGTGGTGACAATGGGGTATCATATTGATTCACTTGATATATGTTTTGGCACTCAACTCGCGGATTCCCGAGGTGATATTGGGGTAATCTATGCATAGGGGTTGATGCACGTTCTTGTCTTTGTTTCTCCGGTAGAAATCTTGGGGCACTCTTCGAGGTTCTTTGTGTTGGATTGAGTATTATGAATCTGAAATTATTTGGTGTTATTTTAGTACGAACTCTTGGCTAGATCGATCGGAAAGAATAGCTTCGAGGTGGTTTCGTACCCTACAAACAATTTCTATTATGTTCTCTGCTAGATAGGAACTTTGGAGTGATTCTTCATCGCACTTTGAGTGATGGTTATATGATCCAATTATATTAGCATTGTTGAGAGATTGCAGTAGCGAAAGTACGGACCCTAGGCCTTGTTTTCAAGCATTGCAATACCGTTTGTGCTCCGTTTTATCACTTGCTACCTTGCTGTTTTTATTTATTCAGATTATAAAAATATATTTCTACCATCCATATTACACTTTTATCACCATCTCTTCGCCGAACTAGTGCACCTATACAATTTGCCATTGTATTGGGTGTGTTGGGGACACAAGAGACTTTTTGTTATTTGGTTGCGGGGTTGTTTGAGAGAGACCATCTTCATCCTACGCCTCCCACGGATTGATAAACCTTAGGTCATCCACTTGAGGGAAAATTGCTACTGTCCTACAAAACTCTGCGCTTGGAGGCCCAACACGAGTCTACAAAAATAAAGTTGTATAGTAGACATCACCCGCGCCCGCCTATTGGATAAGGGCGAAGCCGCGCCACCCCTCCTAACCCTAGCGCCATTTTCCCCTTCTCCTCTCGCCCAGTTCGTCCTTTCCCTCTCGCGCCCGAAAGGTCGCCGCCGCGCCGCCCTGAATCCCGCGGCCACCGCCGCCCTCGCTCACCGCTAGACTGTCACTGAGCTCCGCCTAAGACCGCCACTCCGCCTGCTGCGTCGAGCCGGAGCTCAGAGCCCCTGCTTCGCCCGCATCGTCCTCGGATTGCCAGAGATCGCTGCCGGTCTTCGTCGTCAATTCCGGCGACGTCGAGCTACCCCGAGCCCACTTGTGCACACCTGCAGGGCCCGGTGAGCAGCCGCTTCGACCTTCCCCTCTCCCCGGCCTCTCCCCGTAGTTGTAACCACTGTGCCTGCCATGGCCGTACCTCTGCTCCGCCGTGCTGCTCATAACCGTCGCTGCATCGTCCGTCTCGTTCCACTGAGCGACGCCACCGTGCTTGCGGCGTACTGTAGGTGCTGTAGGAGTAGGGCGCCGCTCATTTTTGTTCTCATTTCGACACGCGCGAGTTTGCCATAGTTCGGCCTCCGCCAAACCTCGCCATTCGGCCATCTCCGGCCACCCCCGAGTCGTCGTGCTAGCCTAGTTGGATGCGGCTCGTTCCCAGCTTTCGAACGCACCCAAGCGCGCTGCCAATGATGCTCCGTAGCTCGATTCCGAGCAACTCCGGCGTTCGGCCGCAGCAAATTTGGTCCCCGGAGTGTTCTCCGGCGCCGACGCCGGCGACATCCGACATGGACTGACCGGTGGGGCCCGCTGTGCCACTGACGCATGGGCCCGTTGACCCGTTGACCCGGTCATCCGCTGACATGGCCGACCCCATGTTAATGACATGTGGGCCCCGCTTCATTAAATGAATTTAGATAAATAAATAATCATTTAGTTAATAAATTAGTTAATTAAAATGCTAATCACCCACTGACCAATAGGCCCCACCTGCTAATTAGGTTAATTAGTTTAAACTAATTCTGTTTAGTTAGTTTAGTCAATGACTTGTGGGTCCCACTGGACCCACAGGTCAGGTTTGACCAGTCAATGGTCACATTTGACTGCTGATGTCAGTGTGATGTCATGCTGATGTCATAAATCATTTTAGACAATTCTGTTAATATAGATAATTCTAGAAAATGTTAAAATCTTTAAAAAATCATATAAAATAATCCGTAACTCGGATGAAAAAGTTTAACACATGAAAGTTGCTGAGAAAAATATGACAAATCCAAATATGCAGTCCGTTCGTATGCCACACGTCCCTAGCATAGCGAACATGCAACCGTCCCCCTCCATTTCATCTGTCCGAAAATGCCAAACTTCGGGAAAACTTTCCCGGATGTTTTCCCCCTTCACCGGTATCGTGTAGCACTGTGTTAGAACACCCCTAGCACCGCATATCGTCATGTCATGCTTAGTAATGCATCTGTGTGCTTTGTATTTACTAATTCTTCCCCCTCTTCTTCTCCGGTAGACCCCGAGACCACTGCAGATTCCCCTGTGATCGACGACGTCGACGACGACCCTTCTCCCTTTTCAGCAGAGCTACCAGGCAAGCAGCCCCCCCCTTGAGCATGCCTATGTCACCTATTCTCTTCTCTCTTGTGCTTGCATTAGAATTGCTGCTGCTACTGCTTTACCTATTCTGATGCATAGCCTGATTTTTGTAACCTGCTTTTGATAATTAACTGTTTATCCTAAATTGCTTAGTATAGGCAGGATAGAGACCCCAGTGACCCCACTTGTCCCGATTGCCCCGCTGGATTATCAGAAGACTCGACAACTAGGCCCCAGCACTGCACATCACATTCCCTTTATCTGTAAGACACTGCAGTGTTACTATCGAGTGCCGAGGGTGATACCTCGTCAGCACTTCCGATGTTAACTCTGTGGAGTAGTTACTTGGTCATGGTCATCGAGGGTGATTCCTCCTTCACCACTCCCGATAACGATGCTGTCGTGCAACACCTCAAGTGTGAACCTCGAGGGTAATTCCTCCTAAGTTCACCTTGACGGATACATCGAGTAGGAATCCAACGAGGGTGATACCTCGGATTCCCCCAGATGTTATGGACACACGGATACTTGGACTTTACAACTGCTACTTGGAAAGGCGGGTCGACCTAGAGGGGTACCCGCGAGTGATGTGGAGACGGGTTGACCTGGAGGGTGCCCGAGAGATAAATACGAGGCGTGGCCGGGCATTCTTAGCCCTTGCCACAAGTCCTCGAGATGGGGCGACGGGGTCACATCGACAGTGAGTCTCTGCTCGTTACCGCACCCCCAATGTACTAACGATTTGGATATTTGATCCGAGTGGGCCTCTGGCCCGATAGCACTAACCATCATGTGGGATCTGTTACCACTACGAGCTTGCCGACGACCAGGAGTAGGATCGGAGGGTCCCAGGCAGGAGGCCTGCGCCTTTCGATCGTAGCTTTTGTTTTGCCCCGCCTTTTTAAAGGCTTATCTGTTTCTGTTTCATATCTGTACTTAGATATCTGATGCTTCCGCTGACGGTTGTATGCGAGCTTATGTATTGGAGCCCTCGAGGCCCCTAGCTTGTAATATAAAGCTTGTATGACTTTATTTATGTTTTAGAGTTGTGTTGTGATTCCTTCAAGTGAGTCCTTAGGCTTGATCATGTGCCTTTGCATGTATGATTAGTGCACAATTAAGCCGGGGGCGTCACATTTAGGTAGTCCATCCTTAAAAGAATAATTAGCAAGCAGGGTGGAGATTTCAGCTTAAGGTATCATATATTTTGCATAAGGGGCCATCTTTAATATATCAATCAAGCGAGTGCGCAAAAAGACTGGCCTAAGCATTTCAGCAAAACGTTCAAATTCTTCATCATCCTTTTTCTTAGTTGATTTAGGTGGAAAGGGCATGGGTTTTTAAACCCATGGTTCTCTTTCTCTTCCATGTTTTCTAGCAACAAAGTCTCTTTTATCATATCTTTTATTTTTAGATTGTGGGTTATCAAGATCAGCAGCTGGTTCTATTTCAACATCATTGTCTGTTTGTTTATCATTGTCGGGTTGAGTGTCTTCGTGAACATCATCATTATCTTTTTCATTATCACTAGGTGAATGTTCATTATCAGATTGAGTTTCAGCATCAGAAATAGAAACATCATTGTTATCAGGAGGTTTTTCCATCTCAGGTTCACTAGAAGCATGCAAAGTCCTATCATGTTTCTTTTTCTTCTTCTTTTTAGAAGGACTAGGTGCATCAGTGTTAATTCTTTGAGAGTCTTGTTCAATTCTTTTAGGGTGACCTTCAGGATAAAGTGATTCCTGAGTCATTCTACCTCCTCTAGTCATTACTCTAACTGCATGATCATTCATATTATTATTCATTTCATCAAGCAATTCTCTTTGAGATTTAGCAACTTGCTCTAGTTGAGTTTGAACCATAGAAGCATGTTTTCCTACACCTCTAACATCATTAGAGATTCTAAATAACAAGTCACTCAAGCAAGCAATCATATCAGAATTTTATTTCAGTTGTTTCATAACATTTTCATTGAAGTGATCTTGCTTTCTAATGTAATTATCAAACTCATAAAGGCATTGACTAGGATGCATATTATAAGGATTGTCCCTTTCATCAAATTTCATTTAAGAGTTTACTTCTACCACCTTGGGTGGTGGTGTGTCAAGTCCATGTATCTCTTCAATAGGAGGTAAATTTTTAACATCCTTTGCTTTAATAACTTTTTCCTTCATAGATTTCTATGCTTCTTGCATATCTTTCGGAATGAGATATAAGATACCCCTCTTCTTTGCATTGGGTTTATGCGGTGGTTTAGGAAGAGTCCAATCATCATAATTTTTCAATATATTATTCAATAATTCCTCAGCTTGTTCCACAGTTCGTTCCCTGAAAACACAACCAGCACAACTATATAGGAAGTCCCTAGAAGCATCGGTTAGTCCATTATAGAAGATATCAAGTATTTTATTTTTCTTAAGAGGATGATCAGGCAAAGCATTAAGCAATTGGAGAAGCCTCCCCCAAGCTTGTGGGAGACTCTCTTCATCAATTTGCACAAAGTTAAATATTTCCTGTAAGGCAGCTTGTTTCTTATGAGCAGGAAAATATTTTTCAGAGAAGTAATAAATCATATCCTGGGGGCTATGCACACAACCAGGAGCAAGAGTATTGTACCATATCTTAGCATCACCCTTTAATGAGAACGGGAATAATTTGAGTATATAGTAATAGCGAATCTTCTCATCATGAGCAAATAGGGTGGCTATATCATTCAATTTAGTAAGGTGTGCCAAAACAGTTTCAGTTTCATAGACATGGAAAGGATCAGATTCAACCAAAGTAATTAACTCTGGGTCGACCTAGAATTCATAATCCTTATCATCAACAAAGATAGGTGAAGTAGCAAACTTGGGATCACACTTCATTCTAGCATTCAAAGATTTCTCTTTCAGTTTGCATAATAATATCTTAAGATCATCTCTATCATTGCAAGCAAGAAAATCTCTAGCTGTCTCCTCATCCATAACATAACCTTTAGGTATCTTAGGCAATTCATATCTAGGAGAGCAAGGTCTAATAGGTGTTTCAAGATTTTCAGTTTCAGGTATTTCATCGGTTTCAGTGATCTCATCAGTTTCAGTAATTTCATTCTCTTTAGCTCTAGCAATTTGTTCATCAAGAAAATCACCTAGTGGCACAGCATCATCAAGCAATGTAATAGCATCATCATGAATAGTATTTATAGAAGTAGCAGCATCAATAACTTGCGACATATCAGGATTAATAGCATGTGGTGGTCTTGCAAGTCTTCTCAAAACAGAAGGTGAATCAAGTGCAGAGTGTGATGGCAGTTCCTTACCTCCCCTCGTCCTAGAGGGAACGATCTTGGTCTTTGTATCCTTCAGATTCTTCATAATGATAAATAGATAATAATCCCAAGTGACTCAACAAATATAGCTATGCTGCCCGGCAACGGCGCCAGAAAAAGGTCTTGATAACCCACAAGTATAGGGGATCGCAACAATTTCGAGGGTAGGGTATTCAACCCAGACTTATAGATTCGACACAAGGGAGCCAAACAATATTTCCAAGTATTAGCAGCTGAGTTGTCAATTCAACCACACCTGGAGATTAATTATCTGCATCAAGATGATCAGTAGCAAAGTAATATGATAGTTTTGATAGTAGTAGTAACAGTAGCGGTAACGGTAACAATGATAGCAATGATTTTGTAGCAGTTGTGACAGTACCAATAGCAATAGTAACTTAGCAGAAACAATATGTGGAAAATCCGTAGGCATTAGATCAGTGAATTTGCTGGATGATATTGATCATAAAACAGTCATAACCTAGGGCGATACAAAACTAGCTCCAGTTCATAAATATAATGTAGGCATGTATTCCGTAAATAGTAATATGTGCTTATGGAAAGAACTTGCATGACATCTTTTGTCCTACCCTCCCATGGCAGCGGGGTCAATAAGGAAACTAAGGGATATTAAGGCCTCCTTTTAATAGAGAACCAGAACAAAGCATTAGCACACAGTGAATACATGAACTCCTCAAATTACGGTCATCACCGGAAAGTATCCCGACTATTGTCACTACGGGGTTTACGGATCATAACACGTAATAGGTGACTATAACTTGCAAGATCGGATCTAGAACATAGATATAATGGTGATAACATAAACGGTTCAGATCTAAAATCATGGCACCCGGGCCCAAAGTGACAAGCATTAAGCATGGCAAAGTCATAGCAACATCAATCTCAGAACATAATGGATACTAGGGATCAAGCCCTAACAAAACTAACTCGATTACATGATGAATCTTATCCAACTCCCTCACCGACCAGCGAGCCTACGAAGGAATTAATTACTCCCGGTGGGGAGCATCATGGAATTGGCGATGGAGAAGGGTTCGTGATGACGAAGATCGAAGATCCCCCTCTCCGGAGCCCCAAATGGACTCCAGCTCTGGCCTCTCGATGAAGAACAGGAGGTGGCGGCGGCTCCATCTTGTGCAACGTGATAATTATTTTTTCTTGATTTTTTCTCCAAAAATAGGATTTTATAGCGTCGGAGATAGGGTCAGCGGGGCCACCAGGTGGGCACAACCCACCTGGGCGCGCCAGGAGGGGGGCGCGCCCTGGTGGGTTGTGCTTCCCCAGGGACCCCCCTCCGGTGGTTCTTGGCTCCAGTATTTTTCTTTTATTGTATAAAAATTCTCCAAAAAGTTTCGTTCCATTCCGAGGACTTTTATTTCTGCACAAAAACAACACCATGGTAGTTCTGCTGAAAACAGCGTCAGTCCGGGTTAGTTTAATTCAAATCATGCAAATTAGAGTCCAAAACAAGAGTAAAAGCGTTAGGAAAAGTAGATACGACGAAGACGTATCACATACAAACAACAAGATAACTTTGACCCGGAGAAAAGAATGTTGTTGAAACATACGCCAGAAATTTTTGTGCAATTAACATGATAATATGTGCACCACGGACTTGATAACTTACATAATAAACACCACGGTAACTTTGAAATATACACCAATAAACTTCGACATAATTCACATGGTAATATACATACCGCAAACATGATAGCTTAAGTACAAACACCATGGTAACTAGACCAAGGAAAAAATTGTTAAAACATACCTCGGGTAACTTCTATGTAAATAAGACAGTAATATATGCACCGCAGATGTGATAAGTATAGGTACAAACACCACGGCAACTTTGATCCTAGAAAAAGAAGTTGTTGAAAAACACACCCCCGGTAATTCCTGTATAAGTATCATGGTAATATAAACACCGTAGACCCGATAACTCAGCTACAAACACCGCGGTAACTTAGACCCAGATAAAACATTGTTGAAACATACCAGGGTTACTTATATGTAAATAGCATAGTAATATATGCACGGCAGACCTGATAACTTAGGTACAAATACCATGCACTAGTAGAAAAAGGGCCTAATGTGAAGCTCATTAGTTCCGGTTTGAACCGGCAGTAATGTGACCATTAGTGCCGGTTCCAATGGCTAGGCGGGCGGCGCTCATTAGTACCAGTTCGTGGCGAACCTTTAGTACCGGTTCGTGCCACGAACCCATACTAAAGAGGTGGTGGCAGGCTGTTGTCAGGCTGGGGCCCCACCAGCACCTTTAGTACCAGTTCATGCCATGAACCGGGACTAGAGATGTACCTTTTGTCCCGGTTCGTCTAACCAACCAGGACTAAAGATATCACTATATATAGTGCTTCGTCCAGCCAGAGCCAAAGCGCTCTGTTTTTCCCCTCCTCTCTCTTTTTCTTCCCCTCTTGCTCGAGCTCACCTCCATTTTTGCCAAAATTTGTGAAGATTTGAAGGCACCCCATCCATCCAAGTGATCACAAAGGTTAGCAACTTTGTCCTTTTATCTCTCATTGCTAGATTAGCTCTTGCATGCTCTATAAGTATAGTGATTTGTGCGTTTTTTAGTTTGGGAGGAATTATATGTGGTAGTTTATTTGATTTATATGCAATTTGAGGTCAAATTAACTTCTTAGTTTGCATATGTAGGTGTGGTTTACTTAGTGCCTTCCCGTCTCCCTCCTAACCACCGTCGATCGTCCGCACCGTCCCGTCGCCGGCACCACCTTGTGGTGAGCCTCTTGTTCTTATCTTTTTTATATAAAAGAATCATGTTTGTGTGATTTATATATATAGTTACTTGTATAATTATCTTACTCGGCCCGTACGTTGTTTGTTATACATAGTGCCATGGTTTTGATATCCGTCCCCGTCGGCCCTCGTCCGGGTTATGATTCGGATGTGGTATATTCTCTTTTAAAACTATTTGTTGCATTTCATGTTTATGACAAATTATGCCCATCAAGTTGACATAGATATTTTTATCTAGGAGGTATGTGAACCAAAAATTCCAACCGACCCTATTGTCGAGAGGTTAAATTTAGTTGAAAAAGAAAACGAGTATTTAAAAAAAATTGAAAAGAATTGAGGGGGAGAAGATGGAATTAGAGTTGCATGTTGCCGATGTCGTCGATGATCACAAGATCAAGATGGAGAAAATGCGCTTGAAGATTAGAAAGATTAGAAAATATGCCATCGATAGTGAGGCTTGGTATCATTATGCTGTTGGATCAATTGTTACCTTAGTTGCGATCTTGATCGCATTTGTTGTTGCATTTAAATGCTTTAGCTAGAGAGTTATTTGTATGTTGTTTTATGAGAATAAGTGTTGTATGAACTTGTATTAATTTGGTCTTTTCGGTGCTGTGTAATGAAGATGAGCCGACAATGGATGTACAATGACCGATGCTCTCCCTAGTTCGTTAATGGCGTGCGTACTTTTCTACTTGCGGCTGAGGCAAACAAGCGGGCGGATGGTTTTATGCCTTGTCCATGTGCTGGCTGTAAGAATGATCAAAATTACTCTAAGTCAAGAACCATTCACGTCCACCTGTTTGAGTCTGGTTTCATGCCCCACTATAATGTTTGGACCAAGCACGGAGAAAGAGGGGTTGTGATGGAAGACAATGAAGAAGAAGAGGACGATGACGACAGCTATCCTGGCCATGGGTTCCCTGAATACGATGGTACAACAATGGGGGAAGAAGCTGAGCCGGCAATGCAGGAAGAAGCTGAAGAAGAGGCATCAGATGAGCCCGCTGATGATCTAGGTCGGGCCATTGCCGATGCAAAGAGAAACTGCGCAAGTGAAAAGGAGAAGAAGAAGTTGCAGCGCATGTTAGAGGATCACAAGAAATTGTTGTACCCGAATTGCGAAGCTGACAAGAAAAAGCTGGGCACCACACTGGAATTGCTGCAATGGAAGGCAGAGAATGGTGTATCTGACAAGGGATTTGGAAAGTTGCTGATAATGTTAAAGAAGATGCTTCCAAAGGACAACGAATTGCCCGAGAGTACGTACGAAGCAAAGAAGGCTGTCTGCCCTCTAGGATTAGAGGTGCAGAAGATACATGCATGCCCTAATGACTGCATCCTCTACCGCGGTGAGTACGAGGATTTGAACACATGCCCGGTATGCGGTGCATTGCGCTATAGATCAGCCGCAATGACCCTGGTGATGTCGAGGGCGAGCGCCCCAGGAAGAAGATTCCTGCCAAGGTGATGTGGTATGCTCCTATAATACCACGGTTGAAATGTTTGTTCCAAAACAAAGAGCATGCCAAGTTGATGCGATGGCACAGAGAAGACCGTAAGAATGACGGGAAGTTGAGAGTACCCGCTGACGGGTCATAGTGGAGAAAAATCGAGAGAAAGTACTGGGAGGACTTTGCAGGTGACGCAAGGAACGTATGGTTTGGTCTAAGCGCAGATGGCATTAATCCTTTTGGGGAGCAGAGCAGCAATCATAGCACCTGGCCTGTGACTCTATGTATGTATAACCTTCCTCCTTGGTTGTGCATGAAGCGGAAGTTCATTATGATGCCAGTGCTCATCCAAGGCCCTAAGCAACCCGGCAACATCATTGATGTGTACCTAAGGCCATTAGTTGAAGAACTCTTACAGCTATGGAATGGAAAAGGTGTACGTGCGTGGGATGAGCACAAATAGGAGGAATTTGACCTACATGCGTTGCTGTTTGTGACCATCAATGATTGGCCTGCTCTCAGTAACCTTTCAGGACAGACAAACAAGGGATACCGCGCATGCACGCACTGTTTAGATGACACCGAAAGTATATATTTGGACAAATGCAGGAAGAATGTGTACCTGGGGCATCGTCGATTTCTTCCGAGCAGGCATCCCGTAAGAAAGAAAGGCAAGCATTTCAAAGGTAAGGCAGATCACCGGATGAAGCCTCGCCACCGTACTGGTGATGATGTACATGATATGGTCAAGGATTTGAAGGTAATCTTTGGAAAGGGTCCTGGCGGACAATCTGTTCCGAATGACGCTGACGGACGCGCACCCATGTGGAAGAAGAAATCTATATTTTGGGACCTACCCTATTGGAAAGACCTAGAGGTCTGCTCTGCAATCAACGTGATGCACGTGATGAAGAATCTTTGCGTGACCCTGCTTGGCTTCTTGGGTGTGTATGGGAAGACAAAAGATACACCAGAGGCATGGGAGGACCAGCAACATATGCACGGAAAAGACGGCATACATCAGGGTCATGCCAGCTACGCTCTTACCAAAGAAGAGAAGGAAATCTCCTTTGAATGCCTACTCAGTATGAAGGTCCCGTCTGGCTTCTCGTCGAGTATAAAGGGAATAATAAATATGACAGAGAAAAAGTTCCAGAACCTAAAGTCTCATGACTGCCACGTGATTATGACGCAACTGCTTCCGGTTGCATTGAGGGGGCTTCTACCGGAAACGTTCGATTAGCCATTGTGAAGCTATGTGCATTCCTCAATGCAATCTCTCAGAAGGTAATCGATCCAGAAACCATACCAAGGTTAGAGAATGATTTGGTGCAATGTGTTGTCAGTTTTGAGTTGGTGTTCCCACCATCCTTGTTTAACATCATGACGCACGTCCTAGTTCACCTATGCGAAGAGATTAAAGTTCTGGGTCCTGTATATCTACACAATATGTTCCCCTTTGAGAGGTTCATGGGAGTCTTAAAGAAATATGTTCATAACCGTGCTAGGCCAGAAGGAAGCATCTCCAAGGGCCATGAAAATGAGGAGGTCATTGAGTTTTGTATTGACTTTATTCCTGACCTGAAGCCGATTGGTGTTCCTGAATCGCGGCATAAGGGCAGACTAGGTGGAAATGGCACGCTAGGACCGGAACAAATAATATGTATGGACATGCATTCTCTCACTCAAGCACACTACACAGTTCTACAAAATTCCGCCTTGGTGGCTCCGTATATGGAGGAACACAAGAATATTCTACGCTCCAAACACCCGGAGCAGTCTGACGACTGGATTACACGTGAACAAACGGGGACTTTCGCCGGTTGGTTGCAGACACGTGCCATGCATGACGACGCTGTTGACGATGACCTGTACTTGCTGTCCCAGTTACCATCTTCGAATATAATGACTTTCAAAGGGTACGAGATAAATGGGAATACATTTTACACGATCGCCCAAGATAAGAAGAGCACCAACCAAAACAGTGGTGTCCGCTTTGATGCAGCAACCAAGAGTGGAAAGGACACATATTATGGTTACATAGAGGAGATATGGGAACTTGACTATGGACGTGGTTTGAAGGTCCCTTTGTTTTGGTGCAAATGGGTCAATATGACACGAGGCGGGGTAATGGAAGACCCGCAGTACGGAATGACAACAGTTGATCTCAACAATCTTGCGTACGTAGACGAACCATTCGTCCTAGCCAATGATGTGCCGCAGGTTTTCTATGTGAAGGATATGTCTACCAAGCCGAGAAAAAGAAAAGATAAGGAAGCGAATACATCATACGATGAGCCAAAGTGACACATAGTTCTTTCAGGGAAAAGAAACATCGTGGGAGTGGATGACAAGACAGACATGTCAGAAGATTATGAAAAGTTTCATGAAATTGCTCCCTTCATAGTGAATATTGACCCGAGCATCCAGTTAAATGATGAAGATTGTCCATGGTTATGGCGCAAAGGGACACACGCGAAGAAAAAGTTTCACACCCAAAGATCCCACTCTGGGATGTGACCGGCTTCACTGTCATCACTTTCTTCTCTAGTGAGTTCCAGACTTATATAACTGGAAAGCCCCACTTTGGACAAACCGTAGGGAATCTTTGTAATAGTTAGGATGCTTATGTGTTTCAGCATTTGAAACATGTACTTTTGTGCTTCGGACAAACATGTACCTTTCTGACTTCATTTGCTATTTTTTAGCTCATTTACTGATTTGTTTAAGCTAAATGACCCTGAAATTGAAAAGCACTACAAATAGAACTCTGAAAAGGTTGAAAGTTGGCATGGTTTCATCACTTCACCCACATTGCATGTTCTAAAAAGTTGAGAGGGTTACAGCAAAAAATGGATCCACTTCGTGTACAAAATGGACAATCTCTTTCAAAGTATCAGGGTTTCAGACGAAAACTCATCTGTTACAAAGGCATTACATTTTTTTAAACTTATTTCAACTCCAGAATTTTTGTGCATTTAGTATGCACCATTCTAAGCCACGTCATCAATTTTCAACCCTTTCTGACTTCATTTGCTATTTTTCATGCATTTACTGATTTTTTTAGCTAAATGACCCTGAAATTGAAAAGCACTACAAATGAACTCTGAAAAGGTTGAAACTTGGCATGGTATCATCATTTCACCCACATAGCATGTTCTAAAAAGTTGAGAAGGTTACGGCAAAAACTGGATCCTCTTCGTGTACAAAATGGACAATCTCTTTCGAAGTATCAGGGTTTCGGACGAAAACTCATCTGTGTTGAAAATTGATGACGTGGCTTTGAATGGTGCATACTGAACGCACAAAAAGTTGGAGTTGAAATAAGTTTAAAAAATAATGAAATCTTGAACAGATGAGTTTTCGTCCGAAACCCTAATACTTCGAAAGAGATTTCCATTTGTACACGAAGTGGATCCAGTTTTGCCGTAACCCTCTCAACTTTTTAGAACATGCTATGTGGGTGGGTAAATGATGAAACCATGCCAACTTCAACCTTTCAGAGTTCATTTGTAGTGCTTTTCAATTTCAGGGTCATTTAGCTAAAAAAATCAGTAAATGCATGAAAAAAAACAATGAAGTCAAAAAGGGTTGAAAATTAATGACGTCGCTTTGAATGGTGCATACTGAAGCAATAAAAAGTCTGGAGTTGAAATAAGTTTAAAAAAATGAAATGCCTTTGTAACAGATGAGTTTTCGTTGAAACCTGATAATTCGAAAGAGATTGTCCATTTGTACACATGAAGTGGATCCAGTTTTGCCGTAACCTCTCAACTTTTTAGAAACATGCTATGTGGGTGAATAATGATGATAACCATGCCAAGTTTCAACCTTTTCAGAGTTCATTGTAGTGCTTTTCAATTTCAGGGTCATTTAGCTCAAAAAAATCAGTAAATGCATGAAAAATAGCAAATGAAGTCAGAAAGGGTTGAAAATTGATGACATGGCTTTGAATGGTGCATACTGAACGCACAAAAAGTCTGGAGTTGAAATAATTTAAAAATGAAATGCCTTTGTAACAGATGAGTTTTCGTCTGAAACCTGATACTTCGAAAGAGATGTCCATTTTGTACACGAAGTGGATCAGTTTTTGCCGTAACCCTCTCAACTTTTTAGAACATGCTAGTGGGTGAATGATGATAACCATGCCAACTTTCAACTTTTAGAGTTTCATTTGTAGTGCTTTCAATTCAGGGTCATTTAGCTCAAAAAAAATCAGTAAATGCTGAAAAATAGCAAAAGAAGTCAGAAAGGGTTGAAAATGATGACGTGGCTTGAATGGTGCATACTGAAGCAAAAAATCTGGAGTTGAAATAAGTTTAAAAAAATGAAATACCTTTGTAAG
>CM022299.1:587585786-587618197 GCA_011799875.1 Thinopyrum elongatum | reverse complement strand
GGTATTTCATTCTTTTTAAACTTATTTCAACTCCAGAATTTTTGTGCTTCTAGTATGCACCATTCAAAGCACAGGTCATCAATTTTCAACCCTTTCTGACTTCATTTGCTATTTTTCCATGCATTTACTGATTTTTTGAGCTAAATGACCCTGAAATTGAAAAGCACTACAAATGAACTCTAAAAAGGTTGAAAGTTTGCATGGTTTCATCATTTCACCCACATAGTTGTTCTAAAAAGTTGAGAGGGTTACGCAAAAACTGATCCACTTCGTGTACAAAATGGACAATCTTTTCGAAGTATCGGTTCAGACAAAACTCATCTGTTAAAAGGCATTTCATTTTTAAATTATTTCAACTCCAGACTTTTGTGCGTTCAGTATGCACACCATTCAAAGCCATGTCATCAATTTTCAACCCTTTCTGACTTCATTGCTATTTTTCATGCATTTAACTGATTTTTTTAGCTAAATGACCCTGAAATTGAAAAGCACTACAAATGAACTCTGAAAAGGTTGAAACTTGGCATGGTTTCATCATTTCACCCCAAGCATGTTCTAAAAAGTTGAGAGGGTTACGGCAAAAACTGGATCCACTTCTGTACAAAATGGACAATCTCTTTCGAAGTATCAGGTTTCGAACGAAAACTCATCTGTTACAAAGGCATTTCATTTTTTTAAACTTATTTCAACTCCAGACATTTTTGCGTTCAGTATGCACCATTCAAGCGACGTCATAATTTTCAACCCTTTCTGACTTCATTTGTTTTTTTTCATGCATTTACTGATTTTTAGCTAAATGACCCTGAAATTGAAAAGCACTACAAAATGAACTCTGAAAGGTTGAAACTTGGCATGGTTTCATCATTAACCCACATAGCAGTTCTAAAAAGTTGAGAGGGTTACGGCAAAAACTGGATCCACTTCGTGTACAAATGGACAATCTCTTTCGAAGTATCAGGGTTTCGGACGAAAACTCATCTGTTACAAAGGCATTTCATTTTTTAAACTTATTTCAACTCCAGACTTTTTGTGCTTCAGTATGACCATTAAGCCACGTCATCAATTTTCAACCCTTTCTGACTCATTTGCTATTTTTTCATGCATTTACTATTTTTTGAGCTAAATGACCCGAGAATTGAAAAGCACTACAAATGAACTCTGAAAAGTTGAAAGTTGGCATGGTTCATCATTTCACCACATAGATGTTCTAAAAAGTTGAGAGGGTTACGGCAAAAACTAGATCCACTTCGGTACAAAATGGACAATCTCTTTCGAAGTATAGGGTTTCGACGAAAACTCATCTGTTACAAAGGCATTTATTTTTTAAACTTATTTTCAACTCCAGACTTTTTGTGCGTTCAGTATGCAACCATTCAAAGCATGTCTCAATTTTCAACCCTTTCTGACTTTCATTTGCTATTTTTCATGCATTTACTGATTTTTTTGAGCTAAATGACCCTGAAATTGAAAAGCACTACAAATGAACTCTGAAAATGTTGAAACTTGGCATGGTTTCATCATTTCACCCCACATAGCATGTTCTAAAAAGTTGAGAGGGTGTTACGGCAAAACTGGATCCACTTCATGTACAAATGGACAATCTCTTTCGAATTATCAGGGTTTCAACGAAACTCATCTGTTACAAAGGCATTTCATTTTTTTAAACTTATTTCAACTCAGACTTTTTAGGCATTCAGTATGCACCATTCAAAGCGACGTCATAATTTTCAACCCTTTCTGACTTCATTTGTTATTTTTCATGCATTTACTGATTTTTTTGAGCTAAATGACCCTGAAATTGAAAAGCACTACAAATGAACTGAAAAGGTTGAAAGTTGGCATGGTTTCATCATTTACCCCACATAGCAGTGTTAAAAAGTTGAGAGGTTTCGGCAAAAACTGGATCCACTTCGTGTACAAAATGGAATCTCTTTCGAAGTATCAGGGTTTCGGACGAAAACTCATCTCGTTACAAAGGCATTTCATTTTTTAAACTTATTTCAACTCCAGACTTTTTGTGCGTTCAGTAGCACCATTCAAGCACGTCATCAATTTTCAACCCTTTCTGACTTCATTTGCTATTTTTCATGCATTTACTGATTTTTTTTGAGCTAAATGACCCTGAAATTGAAAGCACTACAAAATGAACTCTGAAAAGTTGAAAGTTGGCATGGTATCATCATTTCACAACCACATAGCATGTTTCTAAAAGTTGAGAGGGTTACGCAAAAACTGGATCCACTTCGTGTACAAAATGGACAATCTCTTCGAAGTATCAGGGTTTCAGACGAAAACTCACTGTTACAAAGCATTATTTTTTAAACTTATTTCAACTCCAGACTTTTTGTGCGTTCAGTATGCACCATTCAAAGCATGTCATCAATTTTCAACCCTTTCTGACTTCATTTGCTATTTTTCATGCATTTACTGATTTGTTTTGTAGCTAAATGACCCTGAAATTGAAAAGCACTACAAAATGAACTCTGAAAATGTTGAACTTGGCATGGTTTCATCATTTCACCCACATAGCATGTTTAAAAAGTTGAGGGTAGGGTTCGCAAAACTGATCCACTTCGTGTACAAATGGACAATCTCTTTCGAAGTATCAGGGTTTCAGACGAAAACTCATCTGTTACAAAGGCATTTATTTTTTAAACTTATTTAACTCCAGACTTTGTGCGTTCAGTATGCACCATTCAAAGCAGTCATCAATTTTCAACCCTTTTCTGATTCATTTGCTATTTTTCATGCATTTACTGATTTTTTAGCTAAATGACCCTGAAATTGAAAAGCACTACAAATGAACTCTGAAAGGTTGAACTTGGCATGTTTCATCATTTCACCCACATAGCATGTCTAAAAAGTTGAGAGGGTTACGGCAACAAAACTGGATCCACTTCATGTACAAAATGGACAATCTTTTCGAAGTATCAGGGTTTCGACGAAAACTCATCTGTTACAAAGGCATTTATTTTTTTAAACTTATTTCAACTCCAGACTTTTTTGCGTTCAGTATGCACCATTCAAAGCACGTCATCAATTTTCAACCTTTCTGACTTCATTTGCTATTTTTCATGCATTTACTGATTTTTTTGAGCTAAATGACCCTGAAATTGAAAAGCACTACAAATGAACTCTGAAAAGGTTGAAATCGGCATGGTTTCATCATTTCACCCAATGAGAGGTTACGGCAAAAACTGGATCCACTTCGTGTACAAAATGGAAATCTCTTTCGAAGTATCAGGGTTTCGAAAAACTCATCTGTACAAAGGATTTCATTTTTTAAACTTATTTCAACTCCAGACTTTTTGTGCTTCAGTATGCACCATTCAAAGCCACTGTCATCAATTTTCAACCCTTCTGACTTCATTTGCTATTTTTCATGCATTTACTGATTTTTTTGAGCTAAATGACCCTGAAATGAAAAGCACTACAAATGAACTCTGAAAGGTTGAAAGTTGGCATGGTATCATTTCACCCACATAGCATGTTCTAAAAAGTTAGAGGGTTAGGCAAAACTGGATCACTTCGTGGTACAAAAGGAAACTCTTTCGAATATCAGGGTTCTTCGGACGAAAACTATCTGTTACAAAAGGTCATTTCATTTTTTAAACTTATTTCAACTCCAGATTTTTGTGCGTTCAGTATGCACCATTCAAAGCCACGTATCATTTTCACCCTTTCTGACTTCATTTGCATTTTTTCATGCATTTACTGATTTTTTTGAGCTAAATGACCCTGAAATTGAAAGCACTATCAATGACTCTGAAAAGTTTGAAAGTTGGCATGGTATCATCATTTCACCCCATAGCATGTTCTAAAAAGTTGAGAGGGTTACGGCAAAAACTGGATCCACTTCTGTACAAAATGGACAATCTCTTTCGAAGTATCAGGGTTTCGACGAAAAACTCATCTGTTACAAAGGCATTTCATTTTTAAACTTATTTTCAACTCCAGACTTTTTGCGTTCGTATGCACCATTCAAAGCCATGTCATCAATTTTCACCCGTTCTTGACTTCATTTGCTATTTTTCATGCTTTACTGATTTTTTGAGCTAAATGACCCGAAATTGAAAAGCACTACAAATGAACTCTGAAAAGGTTGAAACTTGGCATGGTTCATCATTTCACCCACATAGCATGTTTCTAAAAAGTTGAGAGGTTACGCAAAAACTGGATCCACTTCGTGTACAAAATGGACAATCTCTTTCGAAGTATCAGGGTTTCAGACGAAAACTCATCTGTTACAAAGGCATTTCATTTTTTAAACTTATTTCAACTCCAGACTTTTTGTGCGTTCAGTATGCACCATTCAGCCATGTCAGTCAATTTCAACCCTTTCTGACTTCATTTGCTATTTTTCATGCATTTACTGATTTTTTTGAGCTAAATGACCCTGAAATTGAAAAGCACTACAAATGAACTCTGAAAAGGTTGAAATTGGCATGGTTTACATCATTTCACCCACATAGCATGTTCTAAAAAGTTGAGCAGGGTGTGTGTGTGGACCCCGGCCCGATCGCGCGCTAATCAGTACACGCAAATGCACACGATCAGCCTAAGGACTCACGGGAAGATATCACAACCACAACTCTAAAACATAAATTAAAGCATACAAGCTTTATATACAAGCCAGGGCTCGAGGGATCGAATACATAGCTCGGATGGCATACAAGCGTCAGCGAAGCATCAGATATATGAGTACAGATATAAAAGAGAAACAGAAAGGGCCTTTAGAAAGGCGGGGCAAAATAAAAACACTAAGATCGAAAGCGAAGCTCCTGCCTGGACCCTCGATCCTACTCCTGGTCGTCAGTCAACTCGTAGTAGTATCCATCCTTGGGTAGTAGTAGTAGCGATCGTCGGGCATAGTCTCAGGGGGCTCCGTCCTCTGGTACGTAAATGATATGGGGAGAAAAAGGAAAACAAAAGCAACCGTTGAGTACTCAGAAGTACTCAGCAAGCAAGGATCTACACTACATATGCAACATATAAGGGGAGGCGGTAATATGTGGACTGGGATGCAGAAATGCCAGAATAGAGAGGATGAGAAGGCACCTAAGCCTACGAAGACTAGCATCTTCAGCGGCTTGCAGCAGTAGAAAGAGGTAGAACATACCATATAATGCTAGCAGTAAATATATCAACCTCACCCAGAGATCCTTTCTCGACTCCCTGCGGAGAAAGAATCCAAGAGCATACAGTTCATCAACATCGTCGGGAAGATCCCTTCTCGACTCCCTGTGAGGGAAAGCGATCCTAGGCCAAACAGTCATCAACCTCGTCCGGCGATCCTTCTCGATCCATGCCGAGAAGCAATCCAGAGCCACATATCCAAGATCATCACGGGATGCAGTTCTAGTGGTTATCGATCGGGATACAAATCCGAGTGTACTTTACCGTAGGAACGGGCTGATCGATATAGAAATGTTCTCTGCAGGGGTTGACACCAAACTGACCCATCACGGCTCGATTCTTAACTCCGGCCGGACACACTTCCTGGGTAATGCCCGGTCCTCGGCACAAACAAAAAACCGCAACCCGACCTACAGATCAGCAGAGAGGTCCCCGTAGGTCTACATCCCTAACGCGCTCAGAGGTCTTGGGCCCATCGCCGGGCACTCCGAAGTCGTGCGAGCAGGGAGAAGCCGGCACCAGCGGGCGCCGGGTCTGGTCCGTACCGTTGCCGCCATGGCTGGAACTGGAAGTATGAAGAGCTTTCGGTGATGTACAATGCAGAACGCCATACTATGCCAACGTGATGGTTAGTGCTATCAGACAAGAGGCCTGCTCGGATCAAATATTCCAAATCGTAGGAAGGGGCTTGCGGGGAAACGACAGCAGAGAGAAGACTCACGAAAGAAAGATGTGACCCGTCGCCCCGTCTCGAGGAAGTGCGGCAGCGCCCATGAATGACGGCACGCCTCGTATTCCTTCACTCGGGCACCATCCAGGTCAACCCGTCTCTGTTAAAAGACTGTCGGGGAACATCAGGTCCACCTCTACTGGGGCGGTAGGGTAGGTACCGCCCATGTCCCTTCAGTCATGTAGTCAAAAGTTACTTCCTCGGTCCCCCTTCGGGGCCGGACCAGTCTTGCCCCCCAAGGGCAGCAGTAAAGTCACAGTAACCGTGTGTCCATAACTTCGAGGAAATCGAGGTATCTCCTCGAAGGATGCCCACTGCGATGTTGTAAACGTCAAGTCGAATTAGAAGGAAATACATAAAAGATGAGGGAAAACTACTTCTCCCCTAACCAACCACCCTCTCTCGCCCTCTCCCCCTCCAAACCCCTACCCGCCCCGCTCCTACCACACCCCCAATCATCACCACTCTCCCTACCCCCTACCATCTCCGATAGAATCTCACCCCATCTCTTCCCCTCCTTGTCTCACCGCACCCACACTATTCTCCGCTTGATGTGTTGTTCGACAGGGTCGTATCGGAAGTGGAGAAGGGAGGAATCACTTTCTCGTTATGACCAATTGAACAAAGCTACTGATCTACGAGTAACATCAGGAGTGCTGACGAGGTCTCACCATCGACCACTCGATAGTAACGCTGCAGTGTCGTACAACTAAAGGGGGCGGTGATATGCGGGTGTCGGGGCCTGGTCTTCAATCCGTTTGATCGGTTCTTTGACGCTCCAGCGCGGCAGTCGGGATAAGGGGCACTGATAGGTCTCTACCCGCCTAGACTAAAGGTTAGGATTATGTAGGTAATTATCAACAGCAGGGTACAAGAACAGGCTATGCTCAGAATTAGGTAAAGAAGTAGTTAAGTAGTAGCAGCATTCGAACTGCAGCATGGGAAATTAGAATGGGCGATATCGGGATGATCAAAAGGGGGGGGCTTGCCTGGTTGCTCGGGCGGCAGGGCAGGTTGTCAACGGTTGGATTTGGTCTCCGGAGATGCGTCGGCCTCGGGGGACGACGTCGGTGTCCGGGGGGGCTACGAGAGAGAGGGGAGGCAGGAAGGAAACAATAATACACAGCGAATCAAAGTGCAGCACAAAGCATACCATGGCAATACCCGTGTGACGGAGGTGAGCTAAGCAGGTGTCCGGGTGATACTGGCGAAGGTGTGGAGTCATCCGGAGGAAAGGATTTCCCAGTGTCCGGCCATTCGGACAGACGATAAGACGGGGACGGTTTGCATGTTCGCGATAGTGGGACGCTGACGGACGAACGGACCGCGTAGTCAGATTAAGTCTCGGCGTTCTGAGCAAACTTTCATTGCTAACAAGTTTTTCGATCGTGAGATAAGGATTATTTTATATGATTTTCTAAAGCTTGTATTAATTTTTTCTGGAATTTATTTTATTATTTAAATTAAACATTATCAGAATAGTAACTGATGACATCAGCATGACATCATGCTGATGTCAGAAGTCATAGGGTTTAGTTAATTTAATTAGCTTAGTTAAACTAGTTAATTAATAGATTAACCTAACAGAGTTAATAAACTAATTTAATCCACTAATTAATTACTAAGAACTAATTATTTGATTATTGCACATTCTATTTTCATTTACTTAAAACGTTTTCGGGCGGGGGGCCCATTGTAATGGCCCAGAGGCCATAGCGGTTAGGGGAACGGGTTTTACATGTGAGGGTGCTCGCCAACCAGAGGCCACGAGAGGCGAGGGCGACGCGACCAGAGGCCTCGATGGACGGGCGACGGACGGAAGGACAACAGCGCCGGGGCGCGAGGGGGAGTACGGGGCCCGGCGGCCACAGCGCCTGCCGCGGGGCGGAGGAAGGGCGGCGGCTCGACACAGCAGTGAGGAGCCGCGGCGAGAGGACAGGGCGAGGCCGGGAGGCGGTGCGCAGCAGAAACCGCGCGGCTGGCGATCGAGCCGGGGTGGCGAGGGCGAGGTCAGCGCGCGGCTGCGGGGGACGCAAGCGGGCGCCAACGTGCGGCCAGCGGGCGCGAGCTGTGGCGGTTGCGGCGGCGAGAGCGGGCACGCGTGGCTGGGCGCAGGTGGGTGCGGCCAGGGTGCAGAGGGAGTGGACCAGGGACGCAGTGGGGAGCAGAACTCCAGGCGCGGCCAGGAGGATCGCGGGCGCGACGAGCGCGGCCCGGAGCCGAGGCAGGGCGCGGCGGAGCAGAAGCGCTGAGGTGCAGGCGGCGGTCGAGGCGTGCGTGCAAGCAGGTGACCGCGATTGCGCTTAGCGAGGGGAAGCGGGAGCAGAGCGGAGGAGCCGTCGGGGCTGCTGATGGGCCCTAGGCGCGGACGACAGAGGGGAGAGGGGCGAGCGGGGAAAAGGGGAGAGAGGAGGAGAGGTCGGAGCTCACGGGGGGGGGGGGGGCGGGGCCGTAGGGTCCTTAGCAGAAGGGGGTGGGGGGACCCGACGGGACGACGAGCGAGCGGGTAGAAGAAGGGGATGGCGGTATGACGACGGGGGGAAGGAGAATGTGGTTGGTGGAGACGACGGTAGGAGACGGTAGAGACTCGGAGGGGGCGAGGCGTATAGAGAGGGGTGCGGGGATGCAGGTGAGTCGAGCAGTGAGCAGGGGAGCGGAGGAGAGGCCTGCGCGACGAAGGGGGCAAAAGCTCGAGCGGGCGAACGAAGGAAGGAGAGAGCGGCGGGGTGGTCCTAACCGGGTTCAAGGGCAAGGGACTAGACGGGGGGGGGGGGGGGGGGTTGGGGGGGGCGTGGTTCGAGCTCGAGGGGCGAAAGGCGACGGGTCGAGCGGCGGCGTGCGGCGTCGATGGCGAGGAGGGGCGCGGGGTTGAAGCCGGAGGACGACGGCGGTGAGGAGGCAGGACGGCGGGAAATGCGGCGGGCGCGTCGTAGGGGCGGGGGGGAGGGAACGGGCGGGGGGGGAACGTGCGCGTCGGCGACGGGATCGGGGGATCCGATCCAGCTGGCGGGGGAAGGGAGAGAGCGCGTGGGGGGGGGGGGGTCGAGTGGGTTAGGGTTTCGGGTCGCATGTGGGGGTGGCCTAATAGGACAGGGGGCAAGCACAGGTGGGTTGGCCGACTGGGCTTCGCCCCAGTTGCGGCCAGAGGGGGGGGGGGTTTTCTTCCCTTTTCTTACATTTTTTTTGTTTGTTCTGTTTTTTTTTTCTTTTTCTTTTCTTTATTTTTTCTTTCTCAGTTAGTAAATAGTTAAGCCACATTGTGATTTTGCAAAAACAGGGGCTACTCAACAGATAATAGTATATTATCTACCACTACAAAAATTAGTTTGGAGCCAAAATAGAGTCCCACAATTTTTATAATATTAATTGCATTAATTAATCCTCACGGTTTTTAATTATGTTAGAGACACCTAATTATGTTATTATTTGTTGGTTACAATTTTAGTATTGCCTCTGGAATGATTTGCCATCAATATGCCAATTTAGTTTTCTGATTTGAGCAACTTTTTTTTCACTTTCATTTAAATTTGAATTTGAATTGGGAGTTGTGAAAATACAATAGATGCAAATGATGATCATGGCACTGTTACCATGCTGACGGGCACTCAAAATGGGGGATTACTGTAGTTAACCACTGGGGGTTTGTTACAAATCTCCTCTACTAACAAGAATTCTGGCCCGAGAATTAAGAAGTAGAAGGAAAAAGTTCGGGGATTCCGCACGAAGATTATCTCGCGTTCCCAAGTGGCTTCATCTTCAGTATGATTTGGACCAAGCATTGAGAATTGGTAACCTTCTGACGGTGTTCGACGTTCAGCTTCCATCGAGAAGCGGATCGGATGCTCCTGATAAGATAGATCATCTTGGAATTCGAGCATCTCGTGATCCACTGTCGGTGCGGAGATTCCTTGAAGCATTTACGAATTGCGACACATGGAAGACATCGTGGATATGAGAGGATTGCGGCGGCAACTCAATTTATATGCCACTGACCAGTCTGGCAACAATGCGGAAAGGACCAATGTAGCGCGGCGCTAGCTGCCTTGATTCCAGAACAGCGTGAGGCCCCTTCATAGGGGTGGACACGAAGATAAGCGTGATCACTATGGTTGATAGTCAAACCCCATCGTTTGCGATCATTAGTTGCTCTTCTGACGGTCATGAGCCGCCTATTGAGTTTTCACGGACGATACGGACTTGTTATTCGGCGTGTTGAATTAATATCTGGACCCACGAGAGGGTTCGTTCCCCAGTTTGACCAATTTCAGCGGGGTTCGAAATATACGTCATAGAGAACTTCAAAGGGGGCCATTTTCAGACTAGCTGAAGCTGTTGTTTATAGAGAACTCGGCATACGGAAGAGATTCTTCCCACTTCTGCCCATGAAATAAACACAAGCACGAAGCATGTCTTCAAGCCTTGATTACCGTTCAATGGCCTTGGGATTGGGGGTGATAAGCTGAACATCCAGGTAATATGGGTTCCCATAGCTGTTTGGAAACTTTCCAGAATTTGGAAGTGAAAAGACCGCCACGGTCCGAACTGATCTCCTCGGAATACCGTGGAGTGAAACAATCTGGAGATATACAACTCTGCTAATGACTAGCAGTGATGTCTCCTTGACAGGCAGAAAGTGTGCAACTTTAGAGAGTTGGTCGACGACGACAAGAATAGCATCCGTGACCCTTCCGCTGACCCCCTGGGCAGTAAACCATGTGTACACGAAAGCAATCTGAAACCTGCGATCCCATTCTCAATAGAGGACTAGGAAGTGGTTGCAGACTTCACGGCTTTGATGTTTAGGCTTTAAAGCGGAAGAAACAACATCAAGTCAGCAAACCCCTGACACACAATGTCTTGCTTCTTCTAGGACCCCCCGCTCCTTTGAGGAGATCCACGATCATTTGGGGCTACCCGGTGAATAGCCAGTGGGGTATCATGGGGCCTCATTCATGACTTTGTCAGTCATACAGGCTCGAAGCGAGTACGACAATGCGGTCTTGAAAATACAAGTGCATCTTCAGACAGCGACAAAATCACTTGTACTTCACAAGTTGAAGTCTTCTTAATCAGATCAATTTCAGCATCTTTAGCTTGCGCATTCTTAACAGTTTTCTCAAGATCTGGGTTGTATCAAAGGTTATAAGAGCACCCTGTGGAACAATACGAGATTTAGATTGCACAGGTGTTCAAAAAGACGAGGTTGAGCTACGCTAACCAGAGGTTGTCGCAATAGGACTTGAGGCGCCCGCACTGGGTACCCTGACGAGGCCCTCGGCGTGAGACAGTGCACGTCACAACGATCCCGGTTAGCATGTGCGAGGCAGGAGGCAAGGTCTCAGAAGCATTGAGCAACACCAAATCATAGTCCGCAATGGACGCGAACCCCAGCACACCACAACGGGTATACACACATGCCACGACGAGAAGCTGCCCCCCGTTGAGGGAAAGACGCCAGGTATGCCTTTTGCCCTCAGTTAGAGGTACGGTTGAGTTTTGGGGTGTGAACAATACTTCAGACTTTATATCCGTGTTAGATATCGCAACGATTACCAGAAGGTAATGTCGCCATAATTGCCAATGTATGTAGATGACAGCAGCTAGTGCTAGATTCATGTACCGGATAATTCTCTTAATGTGGGCGCAATTGACGAGAAGAGCCATAAGCAACACTTTACGCTCTTGCATTAGGGACACAGCCTAATCACTTCACGGGATGCGTCCAAATAGATCACAAGTCTTGCGGGTTATCTGTGCGGAGATAGTACGGGGTTATTGAACGGATTGACATTGCCAGTGGATAAAATGTACTCTGGATGTATCCCTGCTCGAACAGCTGGTAGCTGCGTAGCAGGGTGGGTGGAAACAACGATCCATCTGAAACAGAGGAAATCATGATTGCAAAGACAAGGAGAAGATAAACCGATCTCGGACTGAGAAAGTTAACAAACACACTGGAAAGGAAAAATGTTATCAGCCTTAATCCGTATCAAATGTCAGGGAAGGAAATGCACAGATATCCAGCTCGCCGGTGGACGAGAATTAACGAGAGCATAAGTGTCGCGTTAGTAAACTTGAGTTAACCCAAAAGGAAAGAGGTGCGAGAGGATCAGACGCGACGACCAAGAGGACCAGTAAGGGAAGCTCGGATACGGGTGGTCCAGTTCTGTTTTAAAAGATCCTACGACCGACTTAGACACAGTCTGACTGAGTACGGCGCCGTGGGCCCGAAGCCACAACAGCCAAGTTAGTTTAAAACAGTTTTCGAGTTTCTAGACTCAACTCGGCCAGGAGTGGAAGGGGAGGTGCCTCAGCGCCAGTCGGCATGATACCAACTTTGTGAAACGCCCCCGGCCCGATGCGCGCCAATCATACACGCAAAATGCACACGATCAAGCCTAAGGACTCACGGGAAGATATCACAAACACAACTATTAAAACAGAATAAGTCAGACAAGCTATATTACAAGCCCGGCCTCGAGGGCCGAATACATAGCTCGATGGCATTACACGCGTAGCGGAAGCATCAGATATCTGAGTACAGATATAAAAGAGGAAACAGAAAGGCCTTAGAAAGGCGGGGCCAAAATTAAAAACATAAGATCGAAAGGCGAAGGCTGACCTGAATGGGACCCTCCGATCTAATCCTGGTAGTCAGTAACTCGTAGTAGTATCCATCCCCTCTGGGGTAGTAGTAGTGCACAATCGTCGGGGGCATTGTTCAGGGGGCTCGTCCTCTGTCCGTCCAACGATATGGGGAGAAAGAGAGAAAAAGGAAAACAAAGCAACCGGAGTACTCAGAAAGTAGAAGTACTCAGAAGAAAGGATCTACAGTACATATGCACACATTATCAAGGGGAGGCTGTATAGGTGGCTGGGCTGCAGAATTTAGAAATGCCGAATAGAGAGAAGGCCTAGTCCTATCGAAGACTAGCATCTTCAGCGGTCGTGCAGAGTAGTAGAAGAGTAGAACAATACCATTATAATGTAGCAGTAATTAATATCAACCTCACCCAGAGATCCTTTCTCGACTCCCCTTGCGAGAAAGCAAAGAAAGAAAGCAATCCCAGGCCATACAGTCATCACCTCGTCCGGAGATCTTCTCACTCCCTGTGAGGAAAGCGATCCAGAGCCAATACAGTCATCAACCTCGGCCGGGAGATCCCTCGCTAACTCCCTGCGAGAAGGCAATCCAGAGCCACATATCAAAGTGTATCATCACGGTATCCAGTTCTAGTTGTAGCGTCGGGATACAACTCGAGAGTGTCCTACCGTAGGACCGGCATCGATAGAAATGTTCTCCTGCAGGGGTTTGCACCAACTTACCCATCCGGCTCGGCTTAACCTCGCGGACACCACTTTCCTGGGTCAGCGCGGCCTCGGCCAAACAACACACCGAACCCGACCTACAGCTCAGAAGAGATGTCACCGTCCGGTCTAATTCCAAGCGCTTAGAGGGTATTTGGGCCATGCCCTGTGCACTACGAGTCGTTGCGCGCAAGGGAGAAGCCTGGCACCAGGAGGGCGACGTCGTGCCGGCCGCCATGCGAACTGGACGTCTGACGAGCTTTCGGCTGATGTACAATGCAGAACGCCCATACTATGGCACACGTGATGGTAGTGCTATCAGACCAGAGGCCTGACTCGGATCAAATATCAAATCGTCGGACTAGGGGCTGCGGAACGCAGAGGACTCATCGAAAGATGTGACCGTTCGCACCGTCTCGAGGACTTGCGGCAAGGGCCATGAAGCACGGCCACGCTGTATTAATCACTAGGGCACCACCAGGTCAGCCCCGTTCGTAAAAGACTGTCGGGAATCAGGTCCACCTCATACTGGGACGGTACCGCAGGCCCATCAGTCTTGTAAGTAAGTAACTTACTCGGTCCCCCTTCGGGCCGACCCGTCTATATAAAGGTTCAGCCAGTTAAGTCAAAGTAACAGTTGTGTCCATAACATCAAGGAAATCGAGGATCACCCTCGAGGATGCCCACTCGATGTTAACGTTTAAAGTAGAACTTAGAGGGGAATCCCCTCGATGAGTTAACACTTGAGTGTTGTACGAAGGGGTATCGGAAGTGGAGAAGGATGGAATCAACCTCGAGTGAACAACGAGCAAAATAGCTGGCTTATAAAGAGTGTTAACATCAGGAGTGCTGACGAGGTACACCATCGACCACTCGATAGTAAAATTTAAAAAACATCGCTGCAGGTGTCGTTACAACTAAGGGGGGGTGAGTGCGGTTGTCGGGCCTGGTCTTCAAATACCGTGATCGGGTTATATGACGATCCAGCGCGGCAGTCTGGGATAGTGGGCTCACTGGAGAGTCTCTACCCAGCCTAGACTAAAACAGTTTAGGATAATAGGTAATTATCCACAGCAAGGTTACCATGAACAGGCTAGCATCAGAATAGGTAAAGCAGTAGTAAGCAGCAATTCTAATGCAAGCATGGAAATTAGAAGGGCGTCTCGGGATGATCAAAGGGGATTGCCTGGTTACGGCGGCAAGGGCAAGGTTGTCAACGGTGGATTTGGTCCTCCGGGAGCTGACGTCGGCCTCGGGGACGAAGCGGTGTTGGGGCTACCTGAGAGACAGAAGGGGAGGAGGAAAAATAAAATACACAGCGATCAGTGCCCGCAAAAGCAAACATGGAAATACACAGTGACGGAGGTGATCTAACGCAGTGTCGGGGTGATACTGCGAAGGTGGGATTAATCCGGAAAAGTATTTCCCAGTGTCCGGCAGTTGACCAGACGAAAACAAGAGGGGAACGGTGCATGTTAGGATAGTTAGGGAAGCGTGACGGACGAACGGACGCGATTATTCAGATTCCGTTCGTCGTTCTGAGCAACTTTCTTGTACAAAGTTTTTCATTGAGTTACGGATTATGTATATGATTTCTAAAGCTATTATTAATTTTCTGAAATTTATTTTTATTATTAAATTACATTATACAGATAGTAACTGATGACATCAGCATGAACCTCATGCTGATGCCAGCAGTCATTATGGAGTTAAGTTTAAGTTAATTACTGCTTAGTAAACTAGTTAATTTAATTAGATTAACCTAATCGAGTTATAAACCTAATTAATCACTAATTAACTAAATAATTAACTATTAGTTTTGATTATTACATTTTATTTTCATTTACTTTAACACGTTTTATGGGGGGGCCCCATATGTCATTGGCCCAGTAGGCCATAGCGGGTTCGGGCGACGACGGGCGTACGGTGCGGGTGCTCGCACCCGAGCGCCACGAGAGGCGAGAGGGGCGAGGCGCTGCCCGAGGCTCGTATGGCGGCGACGTGCGGGAAGCAGAGCCGGGCGCGGGGAGCTAGGCGGGAAAAGGAGGAAAAAAAGGAGACATGAAGAGTGGGTGGAGAGAAGGGCGGAGGATAGCAAGAAGTGGGAGGGAGGTTGCGAAGAAGGACAGGGCGAGGGAAGGGCCGTGTGGAAGAAAAAAAGACCCCGGGGGGGAAGAAACGCGCGGCCGGCGAGCGAGCAGGGAGTGGCGCGGGCGAGGTCAGAGCGCGGGCTGCGGGGACGACGCGGGCGCCAACGTGCGGCCCAGCGGGGCGAGCTGCGGTTGCGGAGGCGAGGAAGAGCGGGACGGTGGATGGGCGCAGGTGGGTGCGGCCAGGGAGCAGAGGGGAGTGGAGCAGGGAAGGGAGCAGAACTCCAGGCGCGGCCACAGGAGTGCGGGGCGCGCGGAGAGCGGCCCCGGAGCGAAGGGCAGGGCGCGGCGGAGAAAGCAGCAGCCGAGGTGGCAGGGCGACGGTCGAGGCGTGCGTTGCAAGCCAGTGACCGCGTTTTTGCGTAGAGAGGGGAAGCGGGATGCGGGAGCAGAGAGGAGGCGCCTAGTGCGGAGGTGCCTAGGCGAGGACGACGCGGTCGATGGCGAGCGGGGGGTGGAGGGACACAGGGGAGAGAGGAGGAGAGGCGGAGCATCACGGCAGGGCCGTATTAGGGTCTTAGGCAGCGGGGCGAGGGGGAGGACTACGGGGACGACGGCGAGGGGTCGACGAACGGATGGCGGTCTCTGCAGAGGTGGGTCGGCGTGTGGGTGGTGGACGACGACGGTAGGGACGGTTGTGGGGGCGAGGCGTCGAGCGGTCGGGGGCGGTCGGCGCGGATGAGCACGGGAGGAGGCGATCGAGGCCTGCGCGACGCAGCGGCGCAAACACTCGAGCGCAGCCGCGGCAGGAGGATCACTGCGGGGGGTCCTCACCGGGGTTCGTAGGGACAAGGCCAGCGGGGGGGGGGGGGCAGGGGGGGGGGGTGTGGTTCGAGGTGGCGAGGAGGAGGAACGGCGACGGGGGTCGAAGCGCCGGAAGGCGTCGGCGTCTGATGGAGAGGAGAGGGCGCGGGGTGGAGGACGGAGAAGGACGGCGGTGTGAGGAGGCAGGCCGGCGGGCAGCGAGCGGGCGCGGGATGCCCTCGGGGGGGGGGGGGGTGGGGAACGAGCGGCTCTGGTGCCGGGATCGGGGGATCCCGATCCAGATGGGGGGGGGAAGGAGGAGCGAGGGGGGGGGGGGGGGGTGGCGGTAAGCACTCTAGCGGAGGTTAGAGGGGGTTAGGGTGGAGGGGCTAGCGTCTCGAGCACGTACCTTTGGGAGGGGGGGGAATAATATTGAAAGGGGGTTTTCTGCCCCCACTCAACTCCACACTCTACTCCACCACCACCTAACCTCTGCTGCCAACCCTCTACCCCCATTTCCTCTACAAGTCTCCGGCTGGGCAGAGGTGGGTTGGCAGACTGGGCTTCGGCCAGTTGGGATAGAGGGGGGGGGGTTCTCCTTTTTTCATTTTTTTTTGTGTTATGTTTTTCTTTTTCTTTTTCTTTTCTTTATTTCTTTTCTCAGTTTAGTCAAATAGTTAAGCCAACATTTGAATTTTGCCAAAACACAGGGGCTACTCCAACGGATAATAGGTATATCTACCACTACCAAAACTTAGGTGGCGAAAAATAGAGCTCCCACAATTTTTATAAAGTTAATATGCATTAATCCTCACTTTTTTAATTATTTAGAGCCACCTAATTATTTTATTATTTGTTGGTACAATTTTAGTATTGCTTGAATTATTTGCCATAATATGAACAATTTAGTTTCTGATTTGAGCAACCTTTTATTTTTCAATTGCATTTAAATTTGAATTTGACTTGGGAGTTGAAATACAATATGATGCTATGATGATCATGCACTGTTAATCATGCTGACGGTTTTGGCATAATCAAAATGGGATTATGTAGTTAACCCCGGGGGTGACAGAGGGGTTACGGCAAAAAATGGATCCACTTCATGTACAAAATGGAAATCTCTTTCGGAAGTATAAGGGTTTCGACGAAACTCATCTGTTTACAAAGGATTTAATTTTTTAAACTTATTCAACTCCAGAATTTGTGTGTTCAGTATGCACCATTCAAAGCCACGTCACAACTTTTCAACCGTTCTGGACGTCATTGCTATTTTTTCATGCATTTACTGAGTGTTTGAGCTAACTGACCCTGAAATGAAAAGCACTACAAAATGAACTATGAAACGGTTTGAAAGTTCTGCTTGGGTTTCATCATTTACCCCACATAGCGGTTCTAAAAGTTGAGAGGGTTACGGCAAAAAATGGATCCACTTCGTGTACAAAATCGAAATCTCTTTCGAAGAGTATGAGGGTTTCGGACGAAAACTCATCCTGTTACAAGGCATTTCATTTTTGTAACTATTTCAACTCCAGACTTTTCTTTTGTGTTTCAGTATGCACCATCAAAGCAAAGTCATCAATTTTTTATACCATCTCTGACTTCATGACTATTTTTCATGCATTTACTGATTTTGAGCTACAAATGACCTGAAATTGAAAAAGCACTACTAATGAACTCTGAAAAGGTTCGAAAGTTGGCATGGTATCATCATTGCCCCCTACTAGCATATTCTAAAAAGTTGAGAGGGTTAGTCAAAAAACGGATCCACGTCTGTGTACAACAAAATGGACATCTTCTTTCGAAGTATCGGGTTTTCACACGAAAGACTAATGATGTTACAAAGGCATTCATTTTTAAACTATTGCAACTACAGACTTTTTGTGCGTTCAGTATGCACCATTCAAAGCCATGTCATCAATTTTCAACCCTTTCTGACTTCATTTGCTATTTTTCATGCATTTACTGATTTTTTTTTCAGCTAAATGACCCTGAAATTGAAAAGCACTACAAATGAACTCTGAAAAGGTTGAAACTTAGCATGGTTTCATCATTTCACCCACATAGCATGTTCTAAAAAGTTGAGAGGGTTACGGCAAAAACTGGATCCACTTCATGTACAAAATGGATAATCTCTTTCGAAGTATCAGGGTTTCGAACGAAAACTCATCTGTTACAAAGGCATTTCATTTTTTTAAAATTATTTCAACTCCAGACTTTTTATGCGTTCAGTATGCACCATTCAAAGCGACGTCAATAATTTTCAACCCTTTCTGACTTCATTTGTTTTTTTTCATGCATTTACTGACTTTTTTTGAGCTAAATGACCCTGAAATTGAAAAGCACTACAAAATGAACTCTGAAATGGTTGAAAGTTGGCATGGTTTCATCATTTAACCCACATAGCAGGTTCTAAAAAGTTGAGAGGGTTACGACAAAAACTGGATCCACTTCGTGTACAAAATGGAAATCTCTTTCGAAGTATTAGGGTTTCGGACGAAAACTCATTTGTTACAAAGGCATTTCATTTTTTTAAACTTATTTCAACTCCAGACTTTTTGTGCATTCAGTATGAACCATTCAAAGCCACGTCATCAATTTTCAACCCTTTCTGACTTCATTTGCTATTTTTCATGAATTTACTTATTTTGAGCTAAATGACCCTGAAATTGAAAAGCACTACGAAATGAACTCTGAAAACGTTGAAAGTTGGCATGGTATCATCATTTCACCCACATAGCATGTTCTAAAAAGTTGAGAGGGTTACGGCAAAAACTAGATCCACTTCGTGTACAAAATGGACAATCTCTTTCGAAGTATCAGGGTTTCAGACGAAAACTCATCTGTTACAAAGGCATTTAATTTTTTAAACTTATTTCAACTCCAGACTTTTTGTGCGTTCAGTATGCACCATTCAAAGGCATGTCATCAATTTTCAACCCTTTCTGACTTCATTTGCTATTTTTCATGCATTTACTGATTTTTTTGAGCTAAATGACCCTGAAATTGAAAAGCACTACAAATGAACTCTGAAAATGTTGAAACTTGGCATGGTTTCATCATTTCACCCACATAGCATGTTCTAAAAAGTTGAGAGGGTTACGGCAAAAACTGGATCCACTTCATGTACAAAATGGACAATCTCTTTCGAATTATCAGGGTTTCAAACGAAAACTCATCTGTTACAAAGTCATTTCATTTTTTTAAACTTATTTCAACTCCAGACTTTTTATGCATTCAGTATGCACCATTCAAAGCGACAGGACCCCCGCGACTGCCTCCTTGCCAGCGGCTGCTGATCGAGCTGTTTGCTGCGCTGCGTCGCGCAGGGCCTCGACGCTCTCCTCCGTGACTCACCGCGCCGACCGCGCCCCGACCCGCTCGACGCCTGCCACCGACAACGTCGCCTACCGTCGTCGCCACCACCACACACGGACCACGCTCGCAGACCGCCCATCCGTCGTCGGACCCCGCGCCGTCGTCCCCGTCAGTCCTCCCACCCGCCCGTATGCCTAAGACCCAATACGGCCCTGCCGTGAGCTCCGAACCTCTTCCTCCCTCTCCCCTTGTCTCCACCCCCCGCATCGCCATCGACCGCGTCGTCCTCGCCTAGGGCCAGCCTCGCACGGACGCCTCCTCTCTGCTCCCGCTTCCCGCTTCGCGCTTACGCAAAACGCGGTCACTGGCTTGCACGCACGCCTCGACCGTCGCCACTGCACCTCGGCTGCTGCTTCTCCGCCGCGCCCTGCCCTTCGCTCCGGGGCCGCCTCCGTCGCGCCCGCACTCCTGTGGCCGCGCCTGGAGTTCTGCTCCCGTGTCCCTGCTCACTCCCCTCTGCACCCTGGCCGCACCCCACTGAGCACCATTTACCAACACCGTCCCCGCTAGCTTCTCGCCGGCCGCAACACGCAGCTCGCCCCGCTTGGCCGCACGTTGGCGGCGCCGCGTCGTCCCGCAGCCCGCGCCTGACCTCGCCCGCGCCACGCCCTGCTCGCTCGCCGGCCGCGCGTTCTGTCGCCACCCCGGGCTCTTCAACGGCCCTTCCCTCGACCCAGTCTCGACCCCCTCTGCTCGCCTTCTCAGCCCCTCCCATCTCCTTCCTCGGCCCCATGTTCCCGGGACCTAGCTCCCCGCGCCCGGCTCTGCTTCCACGTCGCCGCCATACGAGACTCGGGCGCGCCTCGCCCTCGTCAGCCTTGTGCCCGGGTGCGAGCACCCGCACCGTACGCCCGTGTCGCCCGAACCCGCTATGGCCTACTGGGCCAATGAATATGGGGCCCCCCCCAGAAATGAGTTTGTTAAAGTAAATGAAAATAAAATGTAAATAATAAAAATAATTAGTTAATTATTATAGTTAAGTTAGTGATTAATTAGTTAATATAACTTCGATTAGGTTAATCAATTAATTAAACTCAGTTAACTAAGCAGTAATTAATTACTTAACCCTAATGATCGCTGAGCATCAGCATGAGTCATGCTGATGTCATCAGTTACTATCGTGATAATGTAATTTAAAATAATTAAAATATAAATTCAGAAAATTAATAAATAGCTTTAGAAAATCATATAAAGTAATCCGTAACTCAGAATGAAAAACTGTTGTACATGAAAGTTCTCACGAACGACAGACGGAATCTGAATATCGCGTCCGTTCGTCCGTCACGCGTTCCCTAACTATTCCAACATGCAACCGTTCCCCTCTGTTTCGTCTGTCAATGCCGGACACTGGGAAATACTTTTCCGATTAATCACATTCGCAGTATCACCGACACGTGCGTTAGATCACCTCGTCATGTGTTATGGTCCAGTGTTTGCTTTTAGCGGCACTTGATCGCTGTGTATTATTAGTTTTCAGTAAACTCACTTCTTCTCTAGGTAGACCCCAACACCGCTCGTCCCGAGGCCGGTCAGCTCCCGGAGGACCAAATCCACCGTTGACAACCTTGCCCTTGCCAGCCGAGCAACAGGGCAAGTCCCCTTTTGGATCATCCCGAACGCCCATTCTAATTTCCCATGCTTGCATTAGAATGCTGCTTACTACTGCTTTACACTATTCTGATGCATAGCCGTTCATTGTAACCTTGCTGTGGATAATTACCTATTATCCTAAAGTTAGTCTAGGCGGTGAGTAGATAGAGAGACTATCAGTGCCCCCACTATCCCGACTGCCGCGCGGATCGTCAATACCCCGATCACGGTATTGAAGACCAGGCCCGACACCCGCACATCACCCCCCCTTAGTTGTAAACGACACCTGACAGCGTTTATTTTACTATCGAGTGGTCGAGGTGTACCTCGTCAGCAACTCCTGATGTTAACTCTTTAGAGCAGCTATTTGTCGTGGTCATCGAGGTTGATTCCTCCTTCTCCACTTCCGATACCCCTTCGTACAACACATCAAGTGTGTAACTCATACGAGGGTGATTCCTCTAAGTTCTACTGTAACGGTTAACATCGAGTGGGCATCCGTCGAGGGTGATACCTCGGATTTCCTTGATGTTATGGACACACTGTTACGTGACTTTACTGCTGACCTGTATACAGACGGGTCGGCCCGAAGGGGGACCCGAGGTAAGTTAACTTACTACAAGACTGATGGGAGGCGGTACGTCCAGTAGAGGTGGACCGATTCCCGACAGTCTTTTACGAACGGGGCTGACCTGGATGGTGCCCTAGTGATGAATACGAGGCGTGGCCGGTGCATTCATGGCCCTTGCCGCAAGTCCCGAGACGGGGAACGGGTCACATCTTTCGTGAGTTCCTAGCTCGTTCGCAAGCCCCCTAGTCCTAACGAGTTTGGATATTTGATCCGAGTCAGGCCTTGGTCTGATAGCACTACCATCACTGGCCATAGTATGGGCGTTCTGCATTGTACATCAGCCGAAAGCTCTGGTCAGACGTCCAGTTCAGCCAGTGGCGGCCGGAAGGACCGTCGCCCTCCTGGTGCAGGCTTCTCCCTGCGCGCAACGACTGCGTGCACAGGCGTGGGGGCGATGGCCCAAGATACCTCTAGCGCTTGTTGAATGTAGACCACGGTGACATCCTCTGCGCTGTAGGTGGGTTGCGGTGTGTTGTTTGGCCGAGGGGCATGACCAGGAAAGTGTGTCGCGGAGTTAAGCGGCGCGGATGGGTTAAGTTGGTGCAACCCCTGCAGGAAGAACATTTCTATCGATGCGTGTCCTACGGTAAGGACACTGGCTCAGTTGTATCCCGATGCGCTACAACTAGAAGGATACACGTGATGATAACTTGATATGTGGCTCATGGGATTGCCTCTCGACAGGGAAGTCAGCGAGGGATTCCGGACGAGGTTGGATGAACTGTATTGGCTCTGGATCGCTTTCTCACAGGGAGTCGAGACAGGATCTCGGCACGAGGGTGATGACTGTATGGCTTGGGAGTTCCTTTGCTTTCTCGCAAGGGGAGTCGAAGAAAGGATCTCTGGGTGAGGTTGATATTATTACTGCTACATATATGGTACTTGTTCTACTCTTTCTACTCTGCACGACCGCTGAAGAGTCTAGTCTTCGATAGGACTAGGCCTTCTCTCTATTCTGGCATCTAATTCTGCAGCAAGTCCACATATACGCTCCCCTTGATAATGTTGCATATGTACTGTAATCCTTGTCTGTCTGAGATTACTTTGAGTACCCCGGTTGCTTGTTCTTTCTCTTTTCTCCCCATATCGTTGACGTGACCAGAGGACGAGCCCCTGAGACAATGCCCCGACGATTGCTGACTACTACTACCCAGAGGGGATGGATACTACTAGAGTATACTTGAACTACAGGAGTTAGATAGGAGGGTCATTAGGCAAGGCTTCGCCTTTCGATCTTATTTTTGTTGTTTAATTTTGGCCCCGCCTTTCTAAAGGCCTTCTGTTCTCTTTATATCTGTACTCAGATATCTGAGCTTCACGACGCGTGTATGCCATCGAGCTATGTATTCGAGCCCTCGAGGCACTGGGCTTGTAATATAAAGCTTGTTGACTTTATTCTGTTTTAATAGTGTGTTGTGATATCTCCCGTGAGTCCTATAGGCTTGATCGTGTGCATTTGGTGTATGATTAGGCGCCGCGATCGGGCCGGGGGGTTCACAAGTTGGATCATGCCGACTGCGCTGAGGCACCTCCCTCTTCCACTCCTGGGCCCGAGTTGAGTCTAGAAACCGAAAACTGTTTTACTAACTTGGCTGTGTGGCTGGGCCACGTGCGCCGACTAGTCGCTGTGAAGTCGGTCTAGGATCTTTTAAACTACCACGTATCCCTCTTACCTCTGGGATCTCTGACCCTACCTCTTTCCTTTGGGTTAACTACAAGTTTACTAACGCGACACTTAGGACTTCGTAATTCTCGTCCACCGGAGAGTGGATATCTGTTGCATTCTTCCCTGACATTGATACGATTAGTCTGATAAATTTTTCCTTTCCAGTGTTTTGTTTACACTTTCTCTCCGAGATGGTGATCTTATCTTGTCCTTTTTTGCAAATCTGAGTTTCCTCTGTTTCAGAGGATCGTGTTTCCACCACACCCTGCGTACGCAGCACCAGCTGTTGTTCGAGCAGGGATAACATCCAGAGTACATTCTTTATCCATGGGCAGTGTCAATACCTTACAATAACCCCGTACATCTCCCACGATACCCGCAAGACTTGTGATCTATTGTGACGCATACCCGTGAAGTGATTAGGCTGTGTTCCTAATGCAGAGCGTAAAGTGTTGCTTATGGTCTTCTCGTCAATTGCGGCCCACATACAGAGAATTATCCGGTACTATGATCTAGACAGCTGCTGTCATCTCATTGACATTGGCAGATTATGGCGACATTACCTTCTGGTAATCGTTGCGCAGATCTAACACGGATCATAAAAAAGTCGGAAGTATGTTAACCCAACTCAACCGTATCTACTGAGGGCAAGCAACCTCGTTCCTCAACGGGGCAAAGCTCCGTGGCATTGTGATACCTGGGGTGGGGTTCGGCCATGCGGACTATGATTTGGGTTGTATGCTTCTAACTTCCCCTGCGCAAGTGCTAACGATCGATTGGACTGCATGCTCTACGAGGGCCTCGCGTACATGCGCGCCTAAGTTGATGCGACAACCTCATGGTTAGGAGCTCAAAACCTCGTCTTTTTGAACACTGATGCACGTCTAAATCTGCGTATTGTTCCACAGGGTTCTCTTATAACCTTGATACAACCCAGATCTTGAGAAAAAATGTTAAGAATGCGCAAGCTAAAGATGATGAAATTGACTGATGTAAGAAAGACTTCACTTGTGAAGTACAGGATTTTGTCGCTGATCGAAGATGGACCTTGTATTTTCATAGACCGCTATTGTCGTACTCGCTCGAGCCTGTATGACTGACAAAGTTCATGAAGTGAGGCCCATGATATCCCCACCTGCTATTCACCGGTTAGCCCAAAATGATGTGGATCTCCGTCAAACAGTCGGGTTTGGGGTCCTAGAAGAAGCAAGACATTGCTTGTTCATGGGGTTTGCTGACTAGCTGATGTTGTTTCTTCGCGTTAAGCCAAACATCAAAGCCGTGGAATCTGCAACCACTTCCTATCCTCTATGGAAAGTGGGATACCAGGTTCAGATGTTTCGTGTACAGGTTACTTGCCCAGGGGTCAGCGAGGGTCCGATGCTATTCTTGTCGTCGTCGACCAACTTCTAAAGTTGCACACTTTCTGCCCTGTCAAGGAGACGATCACTGCTAGTAGTTAGCAGAGTTGTATATCTCCAGAATTGTTTCACTCCACGGTATTTCCGAGGAGATCGTTGCGGACCGTGGCGGTCTTTTCACTTCCAAATTCTGGAAAGTTTCCAAACGCTATGGGAACCCTATACTGGGAATGTTCAGCTTATCACCCCCAATCCCAAGGCCAGTTGAACGGGTTAATCAAGGCTTGAGACATGCTTCGTGCTTGTGTTTATTTCATTGGGCAAGAAGTGGGAAGAATCTCTTCCGTATGCCGGTCTCTCTATAAACAACAGCTTCAGCTAGTTGAAAATGGCCCCTTTGAACGTTCTTATGACGTAATTCGAAAACCCCGCTGATTGGTCAAAACTGGGGACGAACGCCCTCGTGGGTCAGATAGTATTACAACACGCCGAATAACAAGTCGTATCGTCCGTGAAAACTCAAGGCGGCTCAGGACGTCAGAAGAGCAACTATGATCGCAAAACGATGGGGTTTTGACTTTCAACCATAGTGATCACGCTTATCTGTGTCCACCCCTATGAAGGGCCTCACGTGTTTGGAATCAAGGGCAGCTAGCCGCCGCCGCTACAGTTGGTCCTTCCGCATTGTTGCCAGACGTGGTCAGGTGGCATATAAATTGGAGTTGCCGCCGCAATTCCTCTCAGTATCACGAGTCTTCCATGGGTCGCAACTCGTAAATGCTTCAAGGAATCTCCGCCAACCGACAGTGGAATCACGAGATGCTCGAATTACAAGATGATCTATCTTATAGGAGCATCCGATCCGCATTCGATGATGAAGCTGAACGGTCGAAACCGTCAGAAGGTTACCAATTCCTCAAAGTGCGTTGTCCAAATCATACTGAAGATGAAGCCACTTGGGAACGCGGATAAGGATAATCTTCGTGCGGAATCCCCCGAACTTTTTCCTTCTACTTCTTAATTCTCGGACGCCAGAATCTTGTTAGTAGAGGAGATTGTAACAAACCCCCAGTGGTTAACTACAGTAATCCCCATTTTGTTAGTCCAGACGTCAGCATGATTATAACAGTGCATGTCATCAGTTGCATCATATTGTATTTCAACTCCTAAGTTCAAATTAAAATTAAATGAAAGTTGAAAATAAAAGTCTGCTCAAAATCAGAACAACTAAAATTGTTGCATATTGATGGCAAATAATTCCAGAGGCCAATACTAAAATTGTAACCAAACAAATAACTAACATAATAGGTGCTCTAACATAATATTAAAAACGTGAGGAGTAATTATGCAATTAAATATTTAAAAAATTGTGGGACTCCTATTTTGGCCCAAACTAATTGTTAGTAGTGGTAGATAATAACTATTATCTGTTGGAGTAGCCCCTGTTTGCAAAAATCAAATGTGGCTTTAACTATTTACATAACGAGAAAGAAAAAATAAAGAAAAGAAAAAGAAAAAAAAAACAGAAACAAACAAAAAAAATGAAGAAAAGGGAAGAAACCCCACCCCCCCCCCCTCTGGCCCAACTGGGCGAAGCCCAGTCGCCAACCCAAGTGCTGACCACCCTGCCTATTAGGCCACCCCACAGCGACCCGAACCCTAACCCACTCGACCCCCCCCCCCCCACCGCTCTTCCCTTCCCCCGCCATGCTGGATCGGATTCCCACCGATTCCCTCGCCGACGACGCACGTTGCCCCCCCGCCACGTTCCTCCCCCGCACGACGCGCCGCGCCGCTTCCCGCGGTCATGCCTCCCTCACCGACCGTCGTCTCCGGCTTCACCCCGGCCCCTCCTCGCCATCGACGCCGACGCGCCGCTCGACCCGTCGCCGTTTGCCCCTCGAGCTCGCAACCACCCCCCACCCCCCCCCCCCCCCCCCCCCGTTAGTCCTTGCCTCTGAACCCGGTTAGGACCCCCCGCGACTCTTCCTTCCGCGGTATCGCTGCTACGAGCTTTTGCCCCTCGCGCGCAGGCCTCCCACCGCCGCCGCTCCCCTGCTCGATACCGCGCATCGCGCCCGCACCCGCTCGTTACGCCTCGCCCCCGATCTACCGCGTCTACCGTAGCGTTCCACCAACCACATCGCCGGTCCACCCTCGTAGACCGCATCCCTCGTCACCCGCGCATCGTGTCCCGTCGGGTCCCCCCACCACCCTGCTGCTAAGAACCTACGCCCAGCCCCCCCCGTGAGCTCCGACCTTCCTCCTCTCTCCCCTTTCCCCGATACGCCCCTCCCGCTGTCGTCGCGCCGTAGGGCATCAGCGCCCCACGGCCTCCTCCTCTGCTACCCGCTTCCCTCGCTAGCGCAATCGCAGGTCACCTGCTGCACGCACGCCTCGACCGCGCGCCTGCACCTCAGAGCTTCTGCTCCGCCGCGCCCTGCCTCGCTCCGGGGCCGCGCTCGTACGCCCCGCGTCTTCCTGGCCGCGCCTGGAGTTCTGCTCCCCTGCGTCCTGGTCCACTCCCTCTGACACCTGGCCGCACCCACCTGCGCCAGCCACGCGTGCCGCTCTCGCCGCCGCAACCGCCCAGCTCGCCCCGCTGGCCGCACGTTGGCGCCCGCTGTGCGTCCCCGCAGCGCGCGCGACACTCGCCCGACGCCACCCCGGCTCAGATCGACCAGCCGCGACGGTTTGCTGCTGCCACCGCCTGCCCGGCCTCGACCTGTCGCTCGTCCGCCGCGGCTCCCATGACTGTGCGAGCCGCCGCCCTTCCTCCCGCCCGCGCGGCAGGGCGCTGTGGCCGCGGGGCCCCGTAGCTCCCCTCGCGCCGGCGCGTTGTCCTTCGCTCCGTCGCCGCGTCCATCGCGGCCTCGGTCGCGCTCGCCCTCGCCTCTCGTGGCTCGGTTGGCGAGCACCACACAGTGTAACCCGTTCCGACTAACCGCTATGGCCTATGGGCCATTACAATGGGCCCCGCCAGAAAACGTTTTAAGTAAATGAAAATAGAATGTAGCAATAAAATCAAATAATTAGATTCTTTAATAATTAGTGGATTAATAGTTATTAACTCTGTTAGGTTAATCTAATTAATAACTAGTATTAACTAAGCATACATTAAATTAAACTAAACCCTATGACTCTGACATCGCATGATGTATGCTGATGTCATCAGTTATATTCTGATAATGTTTAATTTAAATAATAAAAATAAATTCCAGAAAAATTAATAAAGCTTTAGAAAATATATAAAATAATCCCGTACTCAGATCGAAAAAAACTGTTAGCAATGAAGTTGCTAAGAACGACGAGACGTTATTGAACTACGCGGTCCGTTCGTCCGTCAGCGTCCCACTATCCCGAACATGCAACCGTCCCACGTTTTGTCTGTCCGAATGGCCGGACACTGGGAAATCTTTCCCCGGATGATCCACACCTTCGCCCAGTATCACACCGCCACTACCTGCTTAGTCACCTCCGTCACAGGGTATTGCCATGTGTATGCTTTGTGCTGCCACTTGATCGCTGTTTGTATTTATAGTGTTCCTCCTGTCCTCTCTCGTAGCCCCCCGGACACCGACGTACGTCCCCCGAGGCCGACGCATCTCCGGAGACCAATCCAACCGTTGACAACCTGCCAGTGCTGCGACAACCAGGCAAGCCCCCCCTTTGATCATCCCGATATCGCCCATTCTAATTTCCCATGCTGCATTACGAATGATCTGTGACTACTTACTACTCTTTACCTAATTCTGATGCATAGCCTGTTAATTGTAACCTGCTGTTGATAATTACCTACGACCTAACTTTTAGTCTAGGCGGGTAGAGACATATCAGTGACCCACTTATCCCGACTTGCCGCGCTGGACGTCAGAAGAACCAGATCAAACGGATTGAAGACCAGGCCCACACCGCAGATCACCGCCCCCTTTAGTTGTAAAGACACTGACGCCGTTTACTATCGAGTGTCGAGTGGTGAACCTCGTCAGCACTCCTGATGTTAACTATGTAGACAGCTATTGTGTCAATGGTCATCGAGGAAGTGATTCCTCCTTCTCCACTTCCGATAACGACCCATGTGTACAACACATCAAGGTGAGAATCAGGGGTGCGTAGCAAGAGATGGGGTGATTCTCGGGGTAGGAGAGTGGTGATGGGTGTTGGACGGGCGTGGGGTTTGGGAAGGCAGGAGGTCGGTAGGAGAGTAGTTCCTCCTTGATTCCCAATGACTACGTTTAACTCGCATGGGCATCCCGAGGAGATACCTCGGATTTCCTCGAGTTAGGACACACGGTTACTGGATTTATGCTGAACCCTGGGCAAGACTGGTCGCCCCGAAGGGGGACCCGAGGACGAGTACTGTTTGACTACAGAGACTAAGGGACATGGGCGGCCTCCTACCGCCCAGTAGAGGTGGACCTGTAGTTCCCCGACAGTTTTTAACGAGACGGGTTGACCCTGGATGGTGCCCGAGTGATTAGGATATAGAGGCGTGCCGGGGTCATCATGGCTCGCTGCCGCACTTCCTCGAAGAGGGGGCGACGGGTCAACGGGATCTTTCTTTCGTGAGTTTTCTCTGCGTCGTTTCCCACGAAGCCCTTCCTACGATTGGATATTTGATCCGAGCAGGCCTCTGGTCTGTAGAACTAACCATCACGGGGGCCATCAGTATGGGCGTTATGCATGTGCATGCACGCGAAAGCTATTCAACTTCAAGTTCAGCCATGGCGGCAACGGATAGGACCGACGGCGCCCTAGCTGGTGCCCAGGCTTCTCCTGCGTCGCAACGACTCGGGAGTGCCGGGCGATGGCCCAAGACCCTGAGCGCTTAGGATGTAGACCGTACGGGCGACCTTCTGCTGACTGTAGGTCGGGTTGCGGTTGTTGTTTTGTGTGCCGAGGACCGGGCAGTTACCCAGGAAGTGTGTCACGGCGGAGTTAAGTCGAGCGTGATGGGTAAGTTGGTGTCAACCCTGCAGGCAGAAATTTCTAGTTGATAGCCGGTCCTACGGTAAAGTACCACTCGGAGTCTGTATCCCGATCGATACACACTAGAACTGGATTTCCCGTGATGATCTGGATATGTGGCTCTGGACTGCTTCTCGCATGGATCGAGAAGAGGGGAAGGATCTGCCGGAAGCGGTTGATGACTGTATTGGCTCTAGGATCGCTTTACTCACAGGGAGTCGAGAAGGATCTCCCGGACGATGTTATGAAGTAGGCTCTGTGGATTGCTTCTGCAGGGGGAGTGGAGAAAGGATCTCTGGGTGAGGTTGATATTATTTACTGCTACATTATATGGTATGTTCTACCTCTTTCTACTGCTGCAAGACCGCTAAGAAGATTGCTAGTCTTGTAGGCTTAGGATAGCCTTATACCTCTATTCTGGCATTTCTGCAGTCCCAGTCCACATATACCGCCTCCCCTTATAATGTTGCATATGTAGTGTAGATCCTTGACTGGTGAGTACTTATGAGTACTCACGGTATGCTTTTGTTTTCCTTTTTCTCACCATCTCAGTTTGACGTACCAGCAGGACGGAGCCCCGAGACATGCCCGACGATGTCTACGTACTACTTACCCAGAGGATGGATACTAATACGATGTTGCTGACGACCAGGAGTAGGATACGAGCGTCCAGGCAGGAGCTTCGCTTTCGATTAGTGTTTTTATTTTGCCCCGCTTTCTAAAGGCCTCTTTCTGTTTCTCTTTTATATCTGTACTCAATATCGATGCTTCCGCTGACGTTGTATGACCATCGAGCTAGTATTCGATCCTCGAGGCCCTGGCTTGTAATATTAAAGCTTGTAGACTTTAATTTATGTTTTAGAGTTGTGTTGTGATATACTGCCCGTTGAGTCCTTAGGCTGATGTGTGCATTTGCGTGTATGATTAGCGCGCGACGGGCCGGGGCGTCCAACACACCCTCTCAACTTTTTTAACATGCTATGTGGGTGTGAAATAGAATGATAAACCATGCAACTTTCAACCTTTTCAGAGTTCATTTGTAGTGCTTTCAATTTCAGGGTCATTAGCTCAAAAAAATCAGTAAATGCATGAAAAATAGCAAATGAAGTCAGAAAGGGTTGAATTGATGACTGGCTTGAATGGTGCATACTGAACGCACAAAAAGTCGGAGTTGAAATAAGTTTAAAAAAGAAAAATGCCTTTGTAACAGATGAGTTTTCGTCGAAACCCTGATACTTCGAAAGAGATTGTCCATTTTGTACACGAAGTGGATCCAGTTTTGCCGTAAACCTCTCAACTTTTTAGAACATGCTATGTGGGTGTGAAATGATGAAACCATGCCAAGTTTCAACCTTTTCAGTATTTCATTGTAGTGCTTTTCAATTTCAGGGTCATTTAGCTCAAAAAATCAAGTAAAGCATGAATGAAAAATAGCAAATGAAGTCAAGAAGGGTTGAAAATTGTGACATGGCTTTGAATGGGCATACTGAAAAGCACAAAAGTCTGGAGTTGAATAATTTACAAAAATGAAATGCCTTTGTAACAGATGAGTTTGTTGAAACCCTAATCTTCGAAAGAGATTGTCCATTTTGTAACGAAGTGGATCCAGTTTTTTGCCGTAAACCTCAACTTTTAGAACATGCTATGTGGGTGAAATATGAACATGCCAACTTTCAACCTTTCAGAGTTCATTTGTAGTGCTTTTCAATTTTAGGGTCATTTAGCTCAAAAAATCAGTAAATGCATGAAAAATAGCAAATGAAGTCAGAAAGGGTTGAAAATTGATGACGGCTTTGAATGGTGCATACTGAAGCACAAAAAGTCTGGAGTTGAAATAAGTTAAAAAATGAAATGCCTTTGTAAAAGTGAGTTTTCGTCTGAAACCCAATACTTCGAAAGAGATTTCCATTTGTACACGAAGTGGATCCAGTTTTTGCCCTAAACCCTCCAACTTTTTAGAACATGCTAGTGGGTGAAATGATGATTCCATGCCAACTTTCAACCTTTCAGAGTTCATTTGTAGTGCTTTTCAATTTCAGGGTCATTTAGACAAAAAAATCAGTAATGCATGAATGAAAAATAGCAAATGAAGTCAGAAAGTTGAATGAAAATTGTGACGTTGCTTGAATGGTGCATACTGAACGCACAAAAAGTCTGGAGTTGAAATAAGTTTAAAAAATGAAATGCCTTTGTAACAGATGAGTTTTGTCCGAAACCCTAATTCGAAAGAGATTTCCATTTTGTACACGAAGTGGATCCAGTTTTGCCGTCAACTCCTATGTGGGTAAATGATGAAACCATGCCAACTTTCAACCTTTTCAGAGTTCATTTGTAGTGCTTTTCAATTTCAGGGTCATTTAGCTCAAAAAAATCAGTAATGCATGAAAAATAGCAAATGAAGTCAGAAGGGTTGAAAATTGATGACTGGCTTGAATGGTGCATACTGAACGCAAAAAAGTCTGGAGTTGAAATAAGTTTAAAAAATGAAATGCCTTTGTAACAGATGAGTTTTCGTTGAAACCCTGATACTTGAAAGAGATTGTCCATTTTGTACATGAAGTGGATCCAGTTTTGCCGTAAACCCTCCAACTTTTAGAACATGCTATGTGGGTGAAATGATGAAACCATGCCAAGTTCAACTTTTCAGAGTTCTTGTAGTGCTTTTCAATTTCAGGGCATTTAGCTCAAAAAAATCAGTAAATGCATGAAAAATAGCAAATGAAGTCAAAAAAGGGTTGACCATTGCTGACAG
>CM022299.1:587572069-587585761 GCA_011799875.1 Thinopyrum elongatum | reverse complement strand
CATGTCATCAATTTTCAACCCTTTCTGACTTCATTTGCTATTTTTCATGCATTTACTGATTTTTTGAGCTAAATGACCCTGAAATTGAAAAGCACTACAAATGAACTCTGAAAATGTTGAAACTTGGCATGGTTTCATCATTTCACCCACATAGCATGTTCTAAAAAGTTGACCGGGTTACGACAAAAACTGGATCAACTTCGTGTACAAAATGGACAATCTCTTTTGAAGTATCAGGGTTTCAGACGAAAACTCATCTGTTACAAAGGCATTTCATTTTTTAAACTTATTTCAACTCCAGACTTTTTGTGCGTTCAGTATGCACCATTCAAAGCCATGTCAGCAATTGTCAACCCTTTTTGACTTCATTTGCTATTTTTCATTCATTTACTGATTTTTTTGAGCTAAATGACCCTGAAATTGAAAAGCACTACAAATGAACTCTGAAAAGGTTGAAACTTGGCATGTTTCATCATTTCACCCACATAGCATGTTCTAAAAAGTTGAGAGGGTTACGGCAAAAACTGGATCCACTTCATGTACAAAATGGACAATCTCTTTCGAAGTATCAGGGTTTCGGACGAAAACTCATCTGTTACAAAGGCATTTAATTTTTTAAACTTATTTCAACTCCAGACTTTTTGTGCGTTCAGTATGCACCATTCAAAGCCATGTCATCAATTTTCAACCCTTTCTGACTTCATTTGCTATTTTTCATGCATTTACTGATTTTTTTGAGCTAAATGACCCTGAAATTGAAAAGCACTACAAATGAACTCTGAAAGGACCCCCGCGATGTCCTCCTTGCCAGCGGCTGCGCTCGAGCTGTTTGCTCGCTGCCGTCGCGAGGCCTCGCCTCTCCTCCAGTGACTCATCCGCGCCGACCGCCCCCGACCGCTACGACGCATCGCCACCGCACACGTCGCCTACCGTCGTCGTCCACCACCACATCCAGGACCACCGGCAGACCGCCCATCCCGTCGTCGACCCCGCGCCGTCGTCCCCGTCGTCCTCCCACGACCCGTGCCTAAGACCCTACGGCCCTGCCGTGAGCTCGACCTCTCCTCCTCTCTCCCCTGTTCCACCGCGCCATCGACCGCGTCGTCCGCGCCTAGGGCCAGCCGCACGGGCCTCCTCTCTGCTCCCGCTTCCCGTCGCAGCGCAACGCGGGCACTGTGCTGCACGCAACGCTCGACCGCGCCTGCACCTCGAGCTGCTGCTCCGCCGCGCCCTGCCTCGCTCCGGGGCCGCGCTCGTCGCGCCCGCACTCCTGTGGCCGCGCCTGGAGTTCTGCTCCCTGCGCCTGCTCCACTCCCTCTGCAACCTGGCCGCACACCAACTGAGCACCATAACACACCGTAGCCACGCGTGAAGCTCCTCGCCGCCGCAACACGCAGCTCGCCCCGCTGGCCGCACGTTGGCGGCGACCGCGTGCGTCCCCGCAGCCGCGCGCTGACCTCGCCCGCGCCACGCCCGGCTCGCTCGCCGGCCGCGCGGTTTCTGTGCGCCACGCCCGGGCCTCGGCCCTGTCCGATCGCCCGGCCGCCCACTGCTGTCGAGCCGACCGCCACCTCACCCCGCGGCAGGGCCCTGTGGCCGCCGGTGGCGTAGCTCCCCGCGCCCGGCGCTGCTTCCACGTCGCCGGCCATCGAGAACTCGGGCGCGCCTCGCCTCGCCGCGTGTGCTCGCGGGTGCGAGCACCCGCACCTGTACGCCCGTTCGCCCGAACCCGCTATGGCCTATGGGCCAATGACATATGGGCCCCGCCCAGGAAAACGTTTTAAAGTAAATGAAAATAAAATGTAAATAATAAAATAATAGTTAATTTTAAGTAAAGTAGTGATTAATTAGTTAATTACCTGATTAGGTTAATCAATTAATTAACTGTTAACTAAGCAGTAATTAATACTTAACCCTAATGATCGCTGACATCAGCATGAGGTCATGCTGATGTCATCAGTTACTATTCGGATAATGTTAATTTAAATAATTAAAATAAAATTCAGAAAATTAATAAAATCTTTAGAAAATCATATAAAAAATCCGTAACTCAGAAGAAAAAAACTTGTACATGAAAGTTCTCAGACGAACGACAGACGAATCTGAATACGCGGTCCGTTCGTCCGTCACGCGTCCCTAACTATCCGAACATGCAACCGTTCCCCTCTTCGTCTGTCCAATGCCGGACACGGGAAATACTTTCCCGGATTAATCACATTCGCCAGTATCAACCGACACGCGTTAGATCACCTCCGTCAATGTGTTATGCCAGTGTTAGCTTGTGTACTTGATCGCTGTGTATTATAGTTTTCTTCTCTCTCGGTAGCCCCAACACCGACGTCGTCCCGAGGCCGACGTCAGCTCCGGAGACCAAATCCACCGTTGACAACCTTGCCCTGCCGCCGAGCATAACAGGCAAGCCCCCTTTTGATCATCCCGAATCGCCCATTCTAATTTCCATGCTTGCATTAGAAGTGCCTGCTTACTACTGCTTTACTATTCTGATGCATAGCCTGTTCATTGTAACACTGCTGTGATAATTACCTATATCCTAAACTGTTTAGTCTAGGCTGGGTGGTGTAGAGACTATCAGGCCCCACTATCCCGACTGCAGCGCTGGATCGTCAGAATACCCCGATCAACGGGATTGAAGACCAGGCCCGACACCGCACATCACCCCCCCCTAGTTGTAAAGACACTGCAGCGTTTACTATCGAGTGTCGAGGTGATACCTCGTCAGCAATCCTGATGTTAAACTCTTTAGAGCAGCTATTTGTCGTGGTCAGTCGAGGGTTGATTCCTCCTTCTCCACTTCCGATACGGACCCTGTCGTACAACACATCAAGTGTGACTCATGAGGGTGATTCCTCTAAGTTCGACTGACGGTTACATCGAGTGGGCATCCGTCGAGGGTGATACTCGGATTTCCTTGATGTTATGGACACACGGTTACGGACTTAACTGCTGAACCTGATAGGACGGGTCGGCCCCGAAGGGGGACCCGAGGAAGTTAATACTTACAAGACTGATGGGAGGCGGTACGTCCAGTAGAGGTGGACCGGAGTTCCCGACAGTCTTTTACGAGACGGGGCTGACCTGGATGGTGCCCGAGTGATGAATACGAGCGTGGCCGGGCATTCATGGCCTTGCCGCAAGTCCTCGAGACGGGGAGACGGGGTCACATCTTTCGTGGTTCTGCTACGTTCCGCAAGCCCCTAGTCCTAACGAGTTTGATATTTGATCCGAGCAGGCCTCTGGTCTGATAGCACTAACCATCACGTGGCATAGTATGGGCGTTCTGCATTGTAGCATCAGCGAAAGCTCTGTCAGACGTCCAGTTCAGCAGTGGCGGCACGGAAGGACCGGCGCCCTCCTGGTGCAGGCTCTCCCTGCGCGCAACGACTGGCGTGCACAGGGCGGGGCGATGGCCCAAGACCTCTAGCGCTTAGGCTTGAGGATGTAGACCGACGGGGACATCTCTGCTGGCTGTAGGTCGGGTTGCGGGTGTGTTGTTTGGCCGAGGGGGCATGACCCAGGAAAGTGTGTCGGCGGAGTTAAGCGAGCGCGTGATGGGTAAGTTGGTGCACCCCTGCAGGAAGAACATTTCTATCGAAGCCGTCCTACGGTAAGGACACTGGTCGTTGTATCCCGATCGATACAACTAGAAGGATACCGTGATGATACTTGGATATGTGGCTCTGGGATTGCTTCTCGCAGGGAAGTCGAGAAGGGATTCCGGACGAGGTTGGTTGGAATGTATTGGCTCTGGGATCGCTTTCTCACAGGGAGTCGAGAAGGATCTCGGCGAGGGTTGATGACTGTATGGCTTGGGATTGCTTTCTGCAGGGAGTCGAAGAAAGGATCTCTGGGTGAGGTGATATTATTACTGCTACATTATGGTATTGTTCTACTCTCTTCTACTGCTGCAGACCGCTGAAGAGGTCTAGTCTTCGATAGGATAGGCCTTCTCTCTATTCTGGCATTTCTGCAGCAGTCCACATATACCGCTCCCCTTGATAATGTTGCATATGTACTGTAGATCCTTGTCTGAGTACTTCTGAGTACCACGGTTTGCTGTGTTTCTTTTTCTCCCCATATCGTTGACGTGACCAGAGGACGGAGCCCACTGAGACAGATGCCCCGACGATTGCTACTACTACTACCCAGAGGGATGGATACTACTAAGAGTGATCTGAAAACAGGAGTTAGGATGGAGGGTAAGGCAGGAGGCCTTCGCCTTTCGATCGTTTGTGTTTTATTTGCCCCGCCTTTCTAAAGGCCTTCTGTTCTCTTTTATATCTGTACTCAGATATCTGATGCTTCGCGACGCTTGTATGCCATCGAGCTATGTTTCGAGCCCTCGAGGCCTGGCGCTTGTAATATAAGCTTGTATGACTTATTTAGTTTTAGAGTTGTGTTGTGATATCGTCCCGTGAGTCCTAGGCTTGATCGTGTGCATTTGCGTGTATGATTAGGCGCGCATCGGGCCGGGGGCGTTACAAGTTGGTATCAGAGCCGACTGCTGTAGGAACCCCCTTTCCACTCCTGGGCCGAAGTTGAGTCTAGAAACCGAAAACTGTTTTACTAACTTGGCTGTGTGGCGTACGGGCCCACGTCGCCACATTGGGTGGTATTAGGATCTTTTACTCCTCCGACCTTTACTCTGGGACTCTGACCTCTCTTCCTTTTGGGTTAAATAAAGTTTACTAACGCGACACTTAGGATCTCGTAATTCTCGTCCACCGGAGAGCTGGATATCTGTGCGATTTCCCTGACATTGACGATTAGTACTGATATAATTTTTCCTTTCCATTGTTTTGTTTACCTTTCTCTCCGAGACTGGTGATACTTATCTTGTCTTTTTTGACAATCTGAGTTTCCTCTGTTTCAGGAGGATCGTGTTTCCACCACACCTGCGACGCAGCTACCAGCTGTTCGAGCAGGGATAAATCCAGAGTACATTCTTTATCCATGGGGCAGATGTCAATACCTTACAATACCCCAGTACTATCTCTCTCCAGATACCCGCAAAGACTTGTGATCTATTGTGAGGCATCCGTGAAGGATTAGGCTGTGTCCTAATGCAAGAGCGTAAAGTGATTGCTTATGGCTCTCGTCAATTGCGCCCACATGAGAGAATTATCCGGTACATGATCTAGAACTAGCTGCTGTCATCTATGCATTGCAGTTATGGCGACATTACCTTCTCGGTAATCGTTGCGAGATCTAACACGGATCATAAAAAAGGTCGAAGTAGTTCAACTCAACCGTCTCTAAACCTCCGTCAGGCAAAGATGGATGGAAGGCCATTGCGGACTATGATTTGGGTATTTCCTATTAGCCCTGGCAAGGCTAAGGTCGGGATGATGCCTAAGCCGCAAGCCTATTGACGGACAACCTCATGGTTAGGGAGCTCAAAACTCGTCTTTTTGAACAACTGTGCAGCTAAATCTGCGTATTGTTCCACAGGGTTCTCTTAATAACCTGTGATACAACCAGATCTTGAGAAAAAATGTTAAGAATGCGCAAGCTAAAGATGTGAAATGACTGATGAAGAAAAGCCTTCACTTGTGAAGTACAGGGATTTTTCGCTGTCTGAAGATGGAACCTTGTATTTTCAGAGACCGCATTGTCGTACTCGTCGAGCCGTATGACTGACAAAGTCATGAAGGAGGCCCATGATACCCCACTGTCTATCATCCGGTAGCACCAAATGTATGTGATCTCCGTCAAAAGCGGTACTGGTGGTCTAGAATGAAGCAAGACATTGCTTGTTATGGTGCTGACGTATGTGTTGTCGTCGCGTTAAAGCAGAACATCAGAAGCCTGTGGAATTCTGCAACCACTCCTATTCCTCTATGGAAAGGGATAAGGTTCAGATGGATTTCGTTACAGGACTTCCCAGGTCACGAGGGTCACGATGCTATTCTTGTTGTCGTCGACCAACTCTCTAAAGTTGCACACTTTCTGCCTGTCAAGGAGACGATCACTGCTAGTCAGTTAGCAGAGTTGTATATCTCCAGAATTGTTTCACTCCACGGTATTCCGAAGGAGATCAGTTCGGACCGTGGCGGTCTTTTCACTTCCAAATTCTGGGAAAGTTTCCAAACAGCTATGGGAACTCCTATTACTGGGAGTTCAGCTTATCACCCCCAATCCCAAGGCCAAGTTGAACGGGTTAATCAAGTGCTTGAAGACATGCTTCGGCTTGTGTTATTCATTTGGCAAGAAGTGGGAAGAATCTCTTCCGTATGCCGGAGTCTCTTATAACAACAGCTATCAAGCTAGTCTGAAAATGGCCCCCTTTGAAGTTCTCTATGACGTAGATGTCGAACCCTCTGAATTGGTCAGAAACTGGGGACGCACGCTCGTGGGTCCAGATATATTAAACACGCCGAAAACAAGTCGTATCGTCCGTGAAAACTCAAGGCGGCTCAGACCGTCAGAAGAGCAACTATGATCGCAAAACGATGGGGTTTGACTTATCAACCTGTGATCACGCTTATCTGTTCACCCCTATGAAGGGCCTCACGTTTTGGAATCAAGGGCAGCTAGCTCCGCCGCTACATTGGTCCTTCCGCATTGTTGCCAGACGTGGTCAGGTGGATATAAATTGGAGTTGCCGCCGCAATCTCTCAATCCACGATGTCTTCCATGGTCGCAACTTCGTAAATGCTTCAAGAGAATCTCCGCACCGAGCAGTGGATCACGAGATGCTCGAATTACAAGATTGATCTATCTATAAGGAGCATCCGATCCGCATTCGAGATGAAGCTGAACGTCGAACCGTCAGAAGGTTACCAAGTTCCTCAAAGTGCAGTGTGTCCAAATCATACTGAGATGAAGCCACTTGGGAACGCGGGAGGATAATCTTCGTGCGGAATACCCCCGAACTTTTTCCTTCTACTTCTTAATTCTCGGACGAGAAGTCTTGTTGTAGAGGAGATTGGTAACACCCCCAGTGGTTAACTACAGTAATCCCATTTTGATTATGTCCACGTCAGCATGATAAAAGGCATGATCACATTGCATCATATTGTATTTACTCCAAGTCAAATTAAATTAAATGAAAGTGAAAATAAAAGTTGCTCAAATCAGAAACTAAAATTGTTCATATTATGGCAAATAATTCAGAGGCCAATACTAAAATTGTAACCAACAAATAATAAATAATTAGGTGCTCTAACATAATTAAAAACAGTGAGGATAATTGCATATTAATATTTAAAAAATTGTGGGAGCTCCATTCTTCCAAAACTAATTTTGGTAGTGGTAGATAATACTATTATCTGTTGGAGTAGCCCTGGTTTTGCAAAATCAAAATTGGCTTAACTATTTACAAACTGAGAAAGAAAATAAAGAAAAGAAAAAGATAAAAGAAAAACAGAAACAAACAAAAAAAATGAAGAAAAGGGAGAAACCCCCCCCCCCTCTGGCCCAACTGGGCGAAGCCCAGTCGGCCAACCCAATGCTGCCCCTGGCCTATTAGGCCACCCCCACAACCCGAAACCTAACCCACTCGACCCCCCCCCCCCCACTCGCTCTCCTTCCCCCGCCATCTGGATCGGATCCCCCGATCCCGTCGCCGACGCGACGTTCCCCCCGCCCCGACGACCGCGCCGCGCGCTTGCCCGCGGCTGCCTCCCTACCGCGTCGTCTCCGGCCTTCACCCCGGCCCTCCTCGCCATCGACGCCGACGCGCCGCTCGACCCGTAGCCGTTTCCCTCGAGCTCGAACCACCCCCCCCCCCCCCCCCCCCCCCCCCCGTGCCTTGGCCACGAACCACGGTGAGGACCCCCGCGTGACTTCTGCCGCGGTTGCTGCTGAGCTGTTGCTCCTCGCCGTCGCGCAGGCCTCGCCCTCCCACTGCTCAACCGCGCCAACGCGCCCAGACCCGCTCGACGCCTCGCCCCCGACACCGCCTACCGTGCGCCACAACCACATCGCCGGACCACCTCGCAGACGCCATCCCGTCGTCGACCACGCGCGTTGTCCCGTCGTCCCCCCACGCCCGCTGCCTAAGAACTACGGCCCGCCGTGAGCTCCGACCTCTCCTCCTCTCTCCCCTGTTCCCCGTGCCCCATCGACCGCGTCGTCGCGCCAGGGCACAGCCCCGCACGGGCCTCCTCTCTGCTACCGCTTCCTCGCTAGCGACACGCGGTCAACGTGCTGCACGCACGCCTCGACCGCGCCCTGCACCTCGAGTGCTGCTCCGCCGCGCCTGCCTCGCTCCGGGGCCGCGCCGTAGCGCGCCCGCGCTTGTGGCCGCGCCTGGAGTTCTGCTCCCCTGCGCCTGGTCCACTCCCTCTGACACTGGCCGCACCCACCTGCGCCAGCCACGCGTGCCGCTCTCGCCGCCGCAACCGCCCAGCTCGCCCCGCTGGCCGCACGTTGGCGCCCCGTGTGCGTCCCCGCAGCGCGCGCGGACTCGCCCGGCCACGCCCGGCTTCGATCGCCAGCCGCGGCGGTTTGCTGCGCCACCCTGCCCGGCCTCGCCTGTCGCTCGTCCGCGCGCGCCCATGTACTGTGCGAGCCGCCGCCCTTCCTCCCGCCCGCGGGCAGGGCGCCTGTGGCCGCGGGCCCCGTAGCTCCCCGCGCCGGCGCTTGCTTCGCTGTCGCCGCCATCGGGCCTCGGGCGCGTCGCCCTCGCCTCTGTGGCTCGGGTGCGAGCACCGCACAGTGTACGCCCGTTCGACGACCCGATATGGCCTATGGGCCAATGACATATGGGCCCCGCCAGAAAACGTTTTAAAGTAAATGCAAATAGAATGTAAATAAAAAAATAATTAGTAATTATTTAATAATTAGTGGATTAATTAGTTTAATAACCTCGATTAGGTTAATCTAATTAAAACTAGTTTAACTAAGCATACATTAATTAACTAACCCTATGACTGCTGACATCAGCATGATGTCATGATTGATTGTCATCAGTTATATTCTGGATAATGTTTAATTTAAATAATAAAAATAAATTCAGAAAATTAATAAAAGCTTTAGAAAATCATATAAAATAATCCGTACTCAGATCGAAAAACTTGTACATGAAGTGCTCAGAACGACGAGACGTATATGAATACGGGTCCGTTCGTCCGTCATGCGTCCCTACTATCCGAAAATGCAACCGTTTCCCTCTTTTCGTCTGTCCGAAATGCCGGACACTGGGAAATACTTTCCCGGATGAATCCCACCTTCGCCAGTATCACCCGACACCTGCTTAGATTCACCTCCGTCACAGTGTATTGCCATGTTATGCTTTGTGCTGCACTTGATCGCTGTGTATTTATTGTTGCTCCTTCTCTCTCGTAGCCCCCGACACGACGTGTCCCCGAGGCCGACGCAGCTCCGGAGACCAAATCCACCGTTGACAACCTGCCGCTGCGAACCGACAACCAGGCAAGCCCCCCCTTTGATCATCCGATATCGCCCATTCTAATTTCCCATGCTGCATTGAATGAATGTGCTGACTTACTACTGCTTTACCTATTCTGATGCATAGCCTGTTATTGTAACCTGCTGTTGATAATTACCTACCACCTAAACTGTTTAGTCTAGGCTGGGTAGAGACATATCGTGACCCATTATCCCGACTGCCGCGCTGGATCGTCAGAGAACCGATCAAACGGGATTGAAGACCAGGCCCACACGCAGATCACCCCCCCTTAGTTGTAAAGACACTGACCGCGTTACTATCGAGTGTCGAGTGGTGATGACCCTCGTCAGCACTCCTGATGTTAACATCGTAGAGTCAGTACTTGTGTCAATTGGTCATAACGAGAGTGATTCCTCCTTCTCCACTTCCGATAACGACCCTGTCGAACAACACATAAGTGGAAATATGTGACAGGAGGGGAGGGGTGAGATTCCTCGGGGAGGGGTAGGAAGTGTGATTTGGGTTGTAGACGGCGGGGGTTTGGGGGGAGCAAGGGTGTGTTAGGGGAGGCCTTTTGTATCCTATCCTTGCGTAATCGCAGGGGCACCGAGGAGATACCTCGATTTCCTTCGATAGTTAGGACACCGGTTACTGTGAACTTTATCTGATGAACCCTGAGGGGCAAAGACGGTCCGCCCCGAAGGGGGACCGAGGACTAGTAACTGTTACTACAATGACTGAAGGGACATGGGCTGGTCTACCTACCGCCCCAGTAGAGGTGGACCTGATGTTCCCCGACAGTTATTTTACAGAGACGGGTTGACCTGGATGGTGCCCGAGTGATTAGGATTAGAGGCGTGCCGTCATTCATGGCGCGCTGCCGCAACTTCCCGAAGACGGGGCGACGGGTCAACGTCATTTCTTTCGTGAGCTCTCTGCTCGTTTCCCCGAAGCCCTTCCTAACGATTGGAATATTTGCATCCGACAGGCCTCTTGTCTGTAGACTAACCATCACGTGGCATCAGTATGGCGTTATGCATGTGCATGCAGCCGCGAAAGCTATGTCAGACGTTCCAGTTCAGCATGGCGGCACGGAAGGACCAGACCGCGCCCTCTGGTGCCCAGGCTTCTCCTGCGTCGCACGACTTCGGAGGCCAGGGCGATGGGCCCAAGACCCTGAGCGCTTAGGATGTAGACCACGGGGACTTCTGCTGAGTCTGGTAGGTCGGGTTGCGGTGTGTTGTTTTTGGCCGAGGACCGGGCAGTTGACCCAGGAAGTGTGTCCGGACCGGAGTTAAGATCGAGCCGTGATGGGTAAGTGTGCAACCCCTGCAGCAAGAAACATTTCTAGTATGATAGCCCGTTCCTACGGTAAAGTACCACTCGGAGTTTGTATCCCGATCGATACACCACTAGAACTGCATTTAACCCGTGATGATACGTTGGATATGTGGCTCTGGGACTGCTTCTCGGCAGGAGTCAGGAAGAAGGGATCGCCGGAGCGGGTGTGACTGTTTGGCCTAGGATCGCTTTCTCACAGGGAGTCGAGAAGGGATCTCCCGGACGAGTTGAGAACTGTAGCTCTGGGATTGCTTCTGAGGGGAGTGGAGAAAGGATCTCTGGGTGAGGTTGATATTATTACTGCTACATTATAGGTATGGTTCTCCTCTCTTACTACTGCTGCAAGACCGCTGAAGAGAAGATGCTAGTACTTACGAGCTTAGGAATAGCCTTATCACCTCTATTCTGGCATTTCGCAGTCCCAGTCCACATATTACCGCCTCCCCTTGATATGTCTGCCATATGTAGTGTAGTCCTTGCTGTGTGAGTATTATGAGTAATACACGGTTGCTTTGTGTTTCCTTTTTCTCACACATATCATTTGACGTACCAGCAGGACGGAGCCCCTGAGACGTATGCCCGACGATCGCACACTACTTACCAAGAGGATGGATACTAACTACGATGTTGACTGACGACCGGAGTAGGATGGAGCGGTCCAGGCAGGAGGCCTTCGCCTTTCGATGTAGTGTTTTAGTTTGCCCCGCTTTCTAAAGGCCCTTTCTGTTTCTCTTTTATATCTGTACCAGATATCTGATGCTTCCGCTGACGGTTGTATGCCATGAGCTATGTATTCGAGCCCTCGAGGCCCTGGCTTGTAATATAAAGCTTGTATGACTTTATTTATGTTTTAGAGTTGTGTTGTGATATTCCGTTGAGTCCTTAGGTTGATGTGTGCATTTGCGTGTATGATTAGCGCGCGACGGGCCGGGGCGTCACACCCTCTCAACTTTTTTAAATGCTATGTGGGTGTGAAATGGAAATGATGAACCATGCCAACGTTTCAACATTTTCAGAGTTCATTTGTAGTGCTTTTCAATTCAGGGTCATTTAGCTCAAAAAAAATCAGTAAATGCATGAAAATAGCAAATGAAGTCAGAAAGGGTTGATTGATGACATGGCTTTGAATGGTGCATACTGAACGACACAAAAAGTCGGGGAGTTGAAATAAGTTTAAAAAAAAAAATGCCTTTTGTAACAGATGAGTTTTCGTCGAAACCCTGATACTTCGAAAGAGATTGTCCTTTTGTACACGAAGTGGATCAGTTTTGCCGTAAACACTCTCAACTTTTAGAACATGCTATGTGGGTGATGAAATGATGATACCATGCCAACTTTCAACTTTTCAGTATTTCATTGTAGTCTTTTCAATTTCGGGTCATTTAGCTCAAAAAATAAGTAAATGCTGATGAAAAATAGCAAATGAAGTCAGAAAGGGTTGAAAATTGTGCGTGGCTTGAATGGGCATACTGAGCACAAAAGTCTGGAGTTGAAATAATGTTAAAAAATGAAATGCCTTTGTAACAGATGAGTTTTGTCCGAAACCCTAATCTTCGAAAGAGATTTGCCATTTGTAAACGAAGTGGATCCAGTTTTTTGCCGTAGAACCTCTCAACTTTTTAGAACATGCTATGTGGGTTAAATATGAAACATGCCAAATTTCAACCTTTCAGAGTTCATTTGTAGTGCTTTTCAATTTAGGGTCATTTAGCTCAAAAAATCAGTAAATGCATAGAAAAACAAATGAAGTCAGAAAGGGTTGAAAATTGATGACGGCTTTGAATGGTGCATACTGAACGCCACAAAAGTGGAGTTGAAATAAGTTTAAAAAAATGAAATGCCTTTGTAAACATGAGTTTTCGTTGAAACCCTGATACTTCGAAAGAGATTTCCATTTGTACACGAAGGGATCATTGTTTTTGCCGTAACCCTCTCAACTTTTAGAACATGCTAGTGGGTGAAATGATGAACCATGCCAAGCTTTCAACCTTTCAGAGTTCATTTGTAGTGCTTTTCAATTTCAGGTCATTTAGAGCAAAAAAATAGTAATGCATGAAAAATAGCAAATGAAGTCAGAAAGGTGTTGATGATGAAAATGTGACAGGCTTGAATGGTGCATACTGAACGCACAAAAAGTCTGCGAGTGAAATAAGTTAAAAATGAATGCCTTGTAACAGATGAGTTTTATCGAAACCCTGATATATCGAAAAAGATTGTCCATTTTGTACACGAAGTGGATCCAGTTTTGCCGCTTAACTTTAAACAAGCTATGTGGGTGAAATGATGAAACCATGCCAACTTTCAACCTTTTCAGAGTTCATTTGTAGTGCTTTTCAATTTCAGGGTAATTTAGCTCAAAAAAATCAGTAATGCATGAAAAAATAGCAAAATGAAGTAGAAAGGGTTGAAAATGATGACTGGCTTTGAATGGTGCATACTGAATGCAAAAAAATCTGGAGTTGAAATAAGTTTAAAAAATGAAATGCCTTTGTAACAGATGAGTTTTCGTCCGAAACCCTGATACTTCGAAAGAGATTGGTCCATTTTGTACACGAAGGGAATCCAGGTTTTGCCGTAACCTCCCAACTTTTTAGAACATGCTATGTGGTGAAATGATGATACCATGCCAAGTTCAACCTTTTCAGAGTTCTTGTAGTGCTTTTCAATTTCAGGGTCATTTAGCTCAAAAAAATCAGTAAATGCATGAAAAATACAAATGAAGTCAGAAAGGGTTGAAAATTGATGACGGCTTAGAATGGTGCATACTGAAGCACAAAAATGTCGGAGTTGAAATAAGTTTAAAAATGTAATGCCTTTGTAACAGATGAGTTTTCGTCATGAAACCCTGACTTGCAAAGAGATGTCCATTTTGTACACGAAGTGGATCAATTTTTGTGTTAACCTCTCAACTTTTAGAACATGCTATGTGGGTTGAAGCTGATGAAACCAGGACCACGTTTCAAACATTCTCAAGAGTT
>CM022299.1:587547148-587570575 GCA_011799875.1 Thinopyrum elongatum | reverse complement strand
GGCGCACATGTGTGTGGAGATAGAGCGCACATCTTATGTTCAATGTACAAAATGGACAATCTCTTTCGAAGTATCAGGTTTCGGACGAAACCTCATCTGTTACAAGGCATTTAATTTTTTAAAACTTATTTCAACTCCAGACTTTTTGTGCGTTCTGTATGCAACCATTCACAGGCCATGTCCATCACAGAGCACCATTTCAAAGCCAGTCATTCAATTTCAACCCTTTTCTGACTTATTTGCTATTTTCATGCAGGTACTGATTTTTTGAGCCTAATGACCTGATTGAAATGAAAAAAGCACTACAAATGAACTCTGAAAAGGTTGAAAGTTCGCATGGTTTCATCATTTCACCCACATAGAGTTACGGCAAAAACTGGATCCACTTCGTGTACAAAATGGAAATCTCTTTCGAAGTATTAGGGTTTCTGACGAAAACTCATCTGTTACAAAGGCATCTCATTTTTTTAAACTTATTTCAACTCCAGACTTTTTGTGCGTTCAGTATGCACCATTCTAAGCCACGTCAACAATTTTCAACAATTTCTGACTTCATTTGCTATTTTTCATGCATTTACTGATTTTTTTGATCTAAATGACCCTGAAATTGAAAAGCACTACTAAATGAACTCTGAAAAGGTTGAAAGTTGGCATGGAAACATCATTTCACCCACATAGCATGTTCTAAAAAGTTGAGAGGGTTAGGGCAAAAACTGGATCCACTTCGTGTACAAAATGGAAATCTCTTTCGAAGTATTAGGGTTTCAGACGAAAACTCATCTGTTACAAAGGCATTTCATTTTTTAAACTTATTTCAACTCCAGACTTTTTGTGCGTTCAGTATGCACCATTCAAAGCCACGTCATCAATTTTCAACCCTTTCTGACTTCATTTGCTATTTTTCATGCATTTACTAATTTTTTTGAGCTAAATGACCCTGAAATTGAAAAGCACTACTAAATGAACTCTGAAAAGGTTGAAAGTTGGCATGGTATCATAATTTCACCCACATAGCATGTTCTAAAAAGTTGAGAGGGTTACGGCAAAAACTGGATCCACTTCGTTTACAAAATGGACAATCTCTTTCGAAGTATTAGGGTTTCGGACGAAAACTCATCTGTTACAAAGGCATTTCATTTTTTGAAACTTATTTCAACTCCAGACTTTTTGTGCGTTCAGTATGCACCATTCAAAGCCATGTCATCAATTTTCAACCCGTTCTGACTTCATTTGCTATTTTTCATGCGTTTACTGATTTTTTGAGCTAAATGACCCTGAAATTGAAAAGGACTACAAATGAAATATGAAAAGGTTGAAACTTGGCATGGTATCATCATTTCACCCACATAGCATGTTCTAAAAAGTTGAGAGTGTTACGGCAAAAACTGGATCCACTTCGTGTACAAAATGGACAATCTCTTTTGAAGTATCAGGGTTTCAGACGGAAACTCATCTGTTACAAAGGCATTTCATTTTTTAAACTTATTTCAACTCCAGACTTTTTGTGCGTTCAGTATGCACCATTCAAAGCCATGTCAGCAATTGCCAACCCTTTCTGACTTCATTTGCTATTTTTCATGCATTTACTGATTTTTTTGAGCTAAATGACCCTGAAATTGAGAAGCACTACAAATGAACTCTGAAAAGGTTGAAACTTGGCATGGTTTCATCATTTCACCCACATAGCATGTTATAAAAAGTTGAGAGGGTGTGACGCCCCCGGCCCGATCGCGCGCTAATCATACACGCAAATGCACACGATCAAGCCTAAGGACTCACGGGAAGATATCACAACACAACTCTAAAACATAAATAAAGTCATACAAGCTTTATATTACAAGCCAGGGCCTCGAGGGCTCGAATACATAGCTCGATGGCATACAAGCGTCAGCGGAAGCATCAGATATCTGAGTACAGATATAAAAGAGAAACAGAAAGGCCTTTAGAAAGGCGGGGCAAAATAAAACACTACGATCGAAAGGCGAAGGCCTCCTGCCTGGGACCCTCCGATCCTACTCCTGGTCGTCAGTCAACTCGTAGTAGTATCCATCCTCTGGGTAGTAGTAGTAGCGATCGTCGGGGCATCTGTCTCAGGGGGCTCCGTCCTCTGGTCACGTCAAACTGATATGGGGAGAAAAAGGAAAACAAAGCAACCGTGAGTACTCAGAAGTACTCAGCAAGCAAGGATCTACACTACATATGCAACATTATCAAGGGGAGGCTGTATATGTGGACTGGGCTGCAGAAATGCCAGAATAGAGAGAAGGCCTAGTCCTATCGAAGACTAGCATCTTCAGCGGTCTTGCAGCAGTAGAAGAGAGTAGAACAATACCATATAATGTAGCAGTAATAATATCAACCTCACCCAGAGATCCTTTCTCGACTCCCTGCGAGAAAGCAATCCCAGAGCCATACAGTCATCAACCTCGTCCGGAGATCCCTTCTCGACTCCCTGTGAGAAAGCGATCCTAGAGCCAATACAGTCATCAACCTCGTCCGGAGATCCCTTCTCGACTCCCTGCGAGAAGCAATCCCAGAGCCACATATCCAAGTATCATCACGGGTATCCAGTTCTAGTTGTATCGATCGGGATACAACTCCGAGTGTCCTTTACCGTAGGACCGGCTATCGATAGAAATGTTCTTCCCTGCAGGGGTGCACCAACTTACCCATCACGCTCGCTTAACTCCGGCCGGACACACTTTCCTGGGTCATGCCCGGCCTCGGCCAAACAACACACCGCAACCCGACCTACAGCTCAGCAGAGAGGTCCCCGTCGGTCTACATCCTAAGCGCTCAGAGGTCTTGGGCCATCGCCCTGTGCACTCCGAGTCGTTGCGCGCAGGGAGAAGCCTGGCACCAGGAGGGCGCCGGTCCGTCCGTGCCGCCATGCTGAACTGGACGTCTGACAGAGCTTTCGGCTGATGCTACAATGCAGAACGCCCATACTATGCCCACGTGATGGTTAGTGCTATCAGACCAGAGGCCTGCTCGGATCAAATATCCAAATCGTTAGGACTAGGGGCTTGCGGAAACGAGCAGAGACTCACGAAAGATGTGACCCCGTCGCCCCGTCTCGAGGACTTGCGGCAAGAGCCATGAATGCCCGGCCACGCCTCGTATTCATCACTCGGGCACCATCCAGGTCAACCCGTCTCGTAAAAGACTGTCGGGAACTCAGGTCCACCTCTACTGGGCGGTACCGCCTGTCCCTTCAGTCCTGTAGTAAAAGTAACTTCCTCGGGTCCCCCTTCGGGGCCGACCCGTCTCTGTCAAGGTTCAGCAGTAAAGTCACAGTAACCGTGTGTCCATAACATCAAGGAAATCCGAGGTATCTCCCTCGACGGATGCCCACTCGATGTAACCGTCAAGTCGAACTTAGGAGGAATCACCCTCGATGAGTTCACACTTGATGTGTTGTACGACAGGGTCGTATCGGAAGTGGAGAAGGAGGAATCACCCTCGATGACCACGACCAAATAGCTGCTCTACAGAGTTAACATCAGGAGTGCTGACGAGGTATCACCCTCGACACTCGATAGTAACGCTGCAGTGTCGTTACAACTAAGGGGGGGTGATATGCGGTGTCGGGGCCTGGTCTTCAATCCCGTTGATCGGGTCTTCTGACGATCCAGCGCGGCAGTCGGGATAAGTGGGGTCACTGATAGGTCTCTACCCAGCCTAGACTAAACAGTTTAGGATATGTAGGTAATTATCAACAGCAGGTTACAATGAACAGGCTATGCATCAGAATAGGTAAAGCAGTAGTAGCAGCAATTCTAATGCAAGCATGGGAAATTAGAATGGGCGATATCGGGATGATCAAAAGGGGGGCTTGCCTGGTTGCTCGGCGGCAAGGGCAAGGTTGTCAACGGTGGATTTGGTCTCCGGAGCTGCGTCGGCCTCGGGGACGACGTCGGTGTCGGGGGCTACCGAGAGAGAAGGGGAGGAAACAATATAAATACACAGCGATCAAGTGCAGCACAAAGCATAACATGGCAATACACGGTGACGGAGGTGATCTAACGCAGTGTCGGGTGATACTGGCGAAGGTGGGATTCATCCGGGAAAGTATTTCCCAGTGTCCGGCATTTCGGACAGACGAAAAGAGGGGAACGGTTGCATGTTCGGATAGTTAGGGACGCATGACGGACGAACGGACCGCGTATTCAGATACGTCTCGTCGTTCTGAGCAACTTTCATGTACAAAGTTTTTCGATCTGAGTTACGGATTATTTTATATGATTTTCTAAAGCTTTTATTAATTTTCTGAATTTATTTTTATTATTTAAATTAAACATTATCCAGAATAGTAACTGATGACATCAGCATGACATCATGCTGATGTCAGCAGTCATTAGGGTTAAGTTAATTAATTACTGCTTAGTTAAACTAGTTAATTAATTAGATTAACCTAATCAGAGTTAATTAAACTAATTAATCCACTAATTAATTAAATAATTAACTAATTATTTTTATTATTTACATTCTATTTTCATTTACTTTAAAACGTTTTCTGGGCGGGGCCCATATGTCATTGGCCCATAGGCCATAGCGGGTTCGGGCGAACGGGCGTACAGGTGCGGGTGCTCGCACCCGAGGCCACGAGAGGCGAGGGCGAGCGCGCCCGAGGCCTCGATGGCCGGCGACGGCGGAAGCAGCGCCGGGCGCGGGGAGCTACGGGGCACCGGCGGCCACAGGCGCCCTGCCGCGGGGCGGAGGAAGGGCGGCGGCTCGCACAGCAGTGGGCGGCGCGGACGAGCGGACAGGGCGAGGCCGGGCGGTGGCGCAGCAGAACCGCGCGGCTGGCGAGCGAGCCGGGCGTGGCGCGGGCGAGGTCAGCGCGCGGCTGCGGGGACGCACGCGGGCGCCAACGTGCGGCCAGCGGGGCGAGCTGCGGTTGCGGCGGCGAGAGCGGGCACGCGTGGCTGGGCGCAGGTGGGTGCGGCCAGGGTGCAGAGGGAGTGGACCAGGCGCAGGGGAGCAGAACTCCAGGCGCGGCCACAGGAGGTCGCGGGCGCGACGAGCGCGGCCCCGGAGCGAGGCAGGGCGCGGCGGAGCAGCAGCTCGAGGTGCAGGGCGCGGTCGAGGCGTGCGTGCAAGCACGGTGACCGCGTTGCGCTAGCGAGGGGAAGCGGGAGCAGAGAGGAGGCGCCGTGCGGGGCTGGCCCTAGGCGCGGACGACGCGGTCGATGGGCGAGCGGGGAACAGGGGAGAGAGGAGGAGAGGTCGGAGCTCACGGCGGGGCCGTAGGGTCTTAGGCAGCGGGGCGTGGGGAGGACGACGGGGACGACGTCGCTGGTCGACGCCGGGATGGCGGTCCTGCCGAGGTGGTCCGGCGATGTGGTGGTGGCGACGACGTAGGCGACGGTGCCGGGGGCGCGAGGCGTCGACGGGTCGGGTGCGGCGTGCGTCGGCGCGGTGAGCGGGAGGAGGCGAGGCCTGCGCGACGGCAGCGGAGCAAGCTCGCAGCACCGCGGCAGAGAGCAGCGGCGGGGTCCCACCGGGGTCGTTCTGGCCAAGGCCAGCGGGGGGGGGGGGGGGTGGTGGTTCGAGCTCGAGGGGAACGGCGACGGGGTCGAGGCGGCGGCGTCGGCGTCGATGGCGAGAGGGGCGCGGGTGAAGGCCGGAGACGACGGCGGTGAGACAGCCGCGGCAAGCGCCCGGCGCGTTCGTCGGGGCGGGGGGAACGTGCGGCGTCGGCGACGGGATCGGGGGATCCCGATCCAGATGGCGGGGGAAGGAGGGAGGGGGGGGGGGGGGGGGGTCGAGTGGGTTAGGGTTTCGGGTGTGGGGGGTGGCCTAAAGGCCAGGGGGGCAGCAGGTGGGTTGGCCGACTGGGCTTCGCCCAGTGGGCCAGAGGGGGGGGGGGTTTCTCCTTTTCTTCATTTTTTTTGTTTGTTCTGTTTTTCTTTTATCTTTTTCTTTTCTTTATTTTCTTTTCTCAGTTTTGTAAATAGTTAAGCCACATTTTGAATTTTGCAAAACACAGGGCTACTCCAACAGTTAGGTATTATCTACCACTACCAAAATTTAGTTTGGAGAAAATATGGAGCTCCCACAATTTTTATAATATTTAATATGCATTACTCACTGTTTAATTATGTTAGAGCCACCTAATTATTTTATATTGTTTGGTTACAATTTTAGTATTGCCTCTGAATTATTTGCCATAATATGAACAATTTAGTTTCTGATTTGAGCAACTTTTATTTTTCACTTTCATTTAAATTTGAATTTGACTTGGGAGTTGAAATACAATATGATGCAAATGATGATCATGCACTGTTAATCATGCTGACGTGGCATAATCAAAATGGGATTACTGTAGTTAACCACTGGGGGTGTTACAAATCTCCTCTACTAACAAGAATTCTCGTCCCGAGAATTAAGAAGTAGAAGGAAAAAGTTCGGGGTATTCCGCACGAAGATTATCCTCGCGTTCCCAAGTGGCTTCATCTTCAGTATGATTTGACCACTGCACTTTGAGGAACTTGGTAACCTTCTGACGGGTTCGACGTTCAGCTTCATCGAGAATGCGGATCGGATGCTCCTTATAAGATAGATCATCTTGTAATTCGAGCATCTCGTGATCCACTGCTCGGTGCGGAGATTCCTTGAAGCATTTACGAAGTTGCGACACATGGAAGACATCGTGGATATGAGAGAATTGCGGCGGCAACTCCAATTTATATGCCACCTGACCACGTCTGGCAACAATGCGGAAAGGACCAATGTAGCGCGGAGCTAGCTTGCCCTTGATTCCAAAACGGTGAGTGCCCTTCATAGGGGTGACACGAAGATAAGCGTGATCACTAGGTTGATAAGTCAAACCCCATCGTTTGCGATCATAGTTGCTCTTCTGACGGTCCTGAGCCGCCTTGAGATTTTCACGGACGATACGGACTTGTTCTTCGGCGTGTTGAATAATATCTGGACCCACGAGCGGTCGTTCCCCAGTTTCTGACCAATTCAGAGGGGTTCGACATCTACGTCCATAGAGAACTTCAAAGGGGGCCATTTTCAGACTAGCTTGATAGCTGTTGTTATAAGAGAACTCGGCATACGGAAGAGATTCTTCCCACTTCTTGCCAAATGAAATAACACAAGCCCGAAGCATGTCTTCAAGCACTTGATTAACCCGTTCAACTTGGCCTTGGGATTGGGGGTGATAAGCTGAACTCCAGGTAATATGAGTTCCCATAGCTGTTTGGAAACTTTCCCAGAATTTGGAAGTGAAAAGACCGCCACGGTCCGAACTGATCTCCTTCGGAATACCGTGGAGTGAAACAATTCTGGAGATATACAACTCTGCTAACTGACTAGCAGTGATCGTCTCCTTGACAGGCAGAAAGTGTGCAACTTTAGAGAGTTGGTCGACGACGACAAGAATAGCATCGTGACCCTTCTGTGACCTGGGAAGTCCTGTAACGAAATCCATCTGAACCTTATCCCATTTCCATAGAGGAATAGGAAGTGGTTGCAGAATTCCAGCAGGCTTCTGATGTTCTGCTTTAACGCGACGACACACATCACATTCAGCAACATAACAAGCAATGTCTTGCTTCATTCTAGACCACCAGTACCTTTGACGGAGATCACGATACATTTTGGTGCTACCCGGATGAATAGACAGTGGGGTATCATGGGCCTCCTTCATGACTTTGTCAGTCATAAGCTCGAAGCGAGGTACGACAATGCGGTCTCTGAAATACAAGGTTCCATCTTCAGACAGCGAAAAATCCCTGTACTTCACAAGGTGAAGGTCTTTCTTCATCAGATCAATTTCAGCATCTTTAGCTTGCGCATTCTTAACAGTTTTCTCAAGATCTGGTTGTATCACAAGGTTATTAAGAGAACCCTGTGGAACAATACGCAGATTTAGCTTGCACAGTTGTTCAAAAAGACGAGGTTGAGCTCGCCTAACCATGAGGTTGTCGCAATAGGACTTGCGGCTTAAGGCATCAGCCATCACGTTAGCCTTGCCAGGGGTATAGGAAATACCCAAATCATAGTCCGCAATGGCCTCCATCCATCTTTGCTGACGGAGGTTTAGAGACGGTTGAGTGAACAAGTACTTCAGACTTTTATGATCCGTGTAGATCTCGCAACGATTACCGAGAAGGTAATGTCGCCATAACTGCAATGCATAGATGACAGCAGCTAGTTCTAGATCATGTACCGGATAATTCTCTTCATGTGGGCGCAATTGACGAGAGCCATAAGCAATCACTTTACGCTCTTGCATTAGGACACAGCCTAATCCTTCACGGGATGCGTCACAATAGATCACAAAGTCTTTGCGGGTATCTGGAGGAGATAGTACTGGGGTATTGTAACGGATTGACATCTGCCCCAGTGGATAAAGAATGTACTCTGGATGTATCCCTGCTCGAACAGCTGGTAGCTGCGTCGCAGGGTGTGGTGGAAACAAACGATCCATCTGAAACAGAGGAAACTCATGATTGTCAAAAGACAAGGAGAAGTATAACCGATCTCGGAGAGAAAGGTTAAACAAAACAATGGAAAGGAAAATGATTATCAGACTAATCAGATCAATGTCAGGGAAATCGCACAGATATCCAGCTCTCCGGGTGGACGAGAATTACGAGATCCTAAGTGTCGGCGTTAGTAAACTTTAGTTAACCCAAAAGGAAGAGAGGTCAGAGTCCCAGAGTAAAGGTCGAGGAGTAAAAGATCCTAATACCACCCAATTGGCGACGTGGGCCCGTAAGCCACACAGCCAAGTTAGTAAAACAGTTTTCGGTTTCTAGACTCAACTTCGGCCCAGGAGTTGGAAAGGGGGTTCCTACAGGCAGTCGGCTCTGATACCAACTTGTGACGCCCCCGGCCCGATCGCGCGCTAATCATACACGCAAATGCACACGATCAAGCCTAAGGACTCACGGGAAGATATCACAACACAACTCTAAAACATAAATAAAGTCATACAAGCTTTATATTACAAGCCAGGGCCTCGAGGGCTCGAATACATAGCTCGATGGCATACAAGCGTCAGCGGAAGCATCAGATATCTGAGTACAGATATAAAAGAGAAACAGAAAGGCCTTTAGAAAGGCGGGGCAAAATAAAACACTACGATCGAAAGGCGAAGGCCTCCTGCCTGGGACCCTCCGATCCTACTCCTGGTCGTCAGTCAACTCGTAGTAGTATCCATCCTCTGGGTAGTAGTAGTAGCAATCGTCGGGGCATCTGTCTCAGGGGGCTCCGTCCTCTGGTCACGTCAAACTGATATGGGGAGAAAAAGGAAAACAAAGCAACCGTGAGTACTCAGAAGTACTCAGCAAGCAAGGATCTACATTACATATGCAACATTATCAAGGGGAGGCTGTATATGTGGACTGGGCTGCAGAAATGCCAGAATAGAGAGAAGGCCTAGTCCTATCGAAGACTAGCATCTTCAGCGGTCTTGCAGCAGTAGAAGAGAGTAGAACAATACCATATAATGTAGCAGTAATAATATCAACCTCACCCAGAGATCCTTTCTCGACTCCCTGCGAGAAAGCAATCCCAGAGCCATACAGTCATCAACCTCGTCCGGAGATCCCTTCTCGACTCCCTGTGAGAAAGCGATCCCAGAGCCAATACAGTCATCAACCTCGTCCGGAGATCCCTTCTCGACTCCCTGCGAGAAGCAATCCCAGAGCCACATATCCAAGTATCATCACGGGTATCCAGTTCTAGTTGTATCGATCGGGATACAACTCCGAGTGTCCTTTACCGTAGGACCGGCTATCGATAGAAATGTTCTTCCCTGCAGGGGTGCACCAACTTACCCATCACGCTCGCTTAACTCCGGCCGGACACACTTTCCTGGGTCATGCCCGGCCTCGGCCAAACAACACACCGCAACCCGACCTACAGCTCAGCAGAGATGTCCCCGTCGGTCTACATCCTAAGCGCTCAGAGGTCTTGGGCCATCGCCCTGTGCACTCCGAGTCGTTGCGCGCAGGGAGAAGCCTGGCACCAGGAGGGCGCCGGTCCGTCCGTGCCGCCATGCTGAACTGGACGTCTGACAGAGCTTTCGGCTGATGCTACAATGCAGAACGCCCATACTATGCCCACGTGATGGTTAGTGCTATCAGACCAGAGGCCTGCTCGGATCAAATATCCAAATCGTTAGGACTAGGGGCTTGCGGAAACGAGCAGAGACTCACGAAAGATGTGACCCCGTCGCCCCGTCTCGAGGACTTGCGGCAAGGGCCATGAATGCCCGGCCACGCCTCGTATTCATCACTCGGGCACCATCCAGGTCAGCCCCGTCTCGTAAAAGACTGTCGGGAACTCAGGTCCACCTCTACTGGGCGGTACCGCCTGTCCCATCAGTCTTGTAGTAAAAGTAACTTCCTCGGGTCCCCCTTCGGGGCCGACCCGTCTCTATCAAGGTTCAGCAGTAAAGTCACAGTAACCGTGTGTCCATAACATCAAGGAAATCCGAGGTATCACCCTCGACGGATGCCCACTCGATGTAACCGTCAAGTCGAACTTAGGAGGAATCACCCTCGATGAGTTCACACTTGATGTGTTGTACGACAGGGTCGTATCGGAAGTGGAGAAGGAGGAATCACCCTCGATGACCACGACCAAATAGCTGCTCTACAGAGTTAACATCAGGAGTGCTGACGAGGTATCACCCTCGACACTCGATAGTAACGCTGCAGTGTCGTTACAACTAAGGGGGGGTGATGTGCGGTGTCGGGGCCTGGTCTTCAATCCCGTTGATCGGGTATTCTGACGATCCAGCGCGGCAGTCGGGATAAGTGGGGTCACTGATAGGTCTCTACCCAGCCTAGACTAAACAGTTTAGGATATATAGGTAATTATCAACAGCAGGTTACAATGAACAGGCTATGCATCAGAATAGGTAAAGCAGTAGTAGCAGCAATTCTAATGCAAGCATGGGAAATTAGAATGGGCGATATCGGGATGATCAAAAGGGGGGCTTGCCTGGTTGCTCGGCGGCAAGGGCAAGGTTGTCAACGGTGGATTTGGTCTCCGGAGCTGCGTCGGCCTCGGGGACGACGTCGGTGTTGGGGGCTACCGAGAGAGAAGGGGAGGAAACAATATAAATACACAGCGATCAAGTGCAGCACAAAGCATAACATGGCAATACACAGTGACGGAGGTGATCTAACGCAGTGTCGGGTGATACTGGCGAAGGTGGGATTCATCCGGGAAAGTATTTCCCAGTGTCCGGCATTTCGGACAGACGAAAAGAGGGGAACGGTTGCATGTTCGGATAGTTAGGGACGCGTGACGGACGAACGGACCGCGTATTCAGATTCGTCTCGTCGTTCTGAGCAACTTTCATGTACAAAGTTTTTCGATCTGAGTTACGGATTATTTTATATGATTTTCTAAAGCTTTTATTAATTTTCTGAATTTATTTTTATTATTTAAATTAAACATTATCCAGAATAGTAACTGATGACATCAGCATGACATCATGCTGATGTCAGCAGTCATTAGGGTTAAGTTAATTAATTACTGCTTAGTTAAACTAGTTAATTAATTAGATTAACCTAATCAGAGTTAATTAAACTAATTAATCCACTAATTAATTAAATAATTAACTAATTATTTTTATTATTTACATTTTATTTTCATTTACTTTAAAACGTTTTCTGGGCGGGGCCCATATGTCATTGGCCCATAGGCCATAGCGGGTTCGGGCGAACGGGCGTACAGGTGCGGGTGCTCGCACCCGAGGCCACGAGAGGCGAGGGCGAGCGCGCCCGAGGCCTCGATGGCCGGCGACGGCGGAAGCAGCGCCGGGCGCGGGGAGCTACGGGGCACCGGCGGCCACAGGCGCCCTGCCGCGGGGTGGAGGAAGGGCGGCGGCTCGCACAGCAGTGGGCGGCGCGGGCGAGCGGACAGGGCGAGGCCGGGCGGTGGCGCAGCAGAACCGCGCGGCCGGCGAGCGAGCCGGGCGTGGCGCGGGCGAGGTCAGCGCGCGGCTGCGGGGACGCACGCGGGCGCCAACGTGCGGCCAGCGGGGCGAGCTGCGGTTGCGGCGGCGAGAGCGGGCACGCGTGGCTGGGCGCAGGTGGGTGCGGCCAGGGTGCAGAGGGAGTGGAGCAGGCGCAGGGGAGCAGAACTCCAGGCGCGGCCACAGGAGGTCGCGGGCGCGACGAGCGCGGCCCCGGAGCGAGGCAGGGCGCGGCGGAGCAGCAGCTCGAGGTGCAGGGCGCGGTCGAGGCGTGCGTGCAAGCACAGTGACCGCGTTGCGCTAGCGAGGGGAAGCGGGAGCAGAGAGGAGGCGCCGTGCGGGGCTGGCCCTAGGCGCGGACGACGCGGTCGATGGGCGAGCGGGGAACAGGGGAGAGAGGAGGAGAGGTCGGAGCTCACGGCAGGGCCGTAGGGTCTTAGGCAGCGGGGCGTGGGGAGGACGACGGGGACGACGGCGCGGGGTCGACGACGGGATGGCGGTCTGCCGAGGTGGTCCGGCGATGTGGTGGTGGCGACGACGGTAGGCGACGGTGTCGGGGGCGAGGCGTCGAGCGGGTCGGGGCGCGGTCGGCGCGGTGAGCACGGGAGGAGGCGAGGCCTGCGCGACGGCAGCGGAGCAACAGCTCGAGCAGCAGCCGCGGCAGGAGAGCAGCGGCGGGGGTCCTCACCTGCATACGAACGCACAAAAAGCATGGGTTGAAATAGAGTTTTAAAAATGAAATGCCTTGTAAACAGATGACGTTTCGTCGAACCCCCTGGTACTCAGAACGAGATTGTCCATTTTGTACACGAAGGGATCCAGTTTTTGCCGTAACTCTCTCAAACTTTTGTAGAACATGCTATGTGGGTGAAATGGATGATACTATGCCAAGTTTCAACCTTTTCATATTTCATTGTGTCCTTTCCAATATCAGGGGTCATTTAGCTCAAAAAAATCAGTAAATGCATGAAAAAATAGCAAAATGAAGTCAGAACGGGTTGAAAATTGAAGTAAAAGTAATGGCTTTGAATGGTGCATACTGAACGCACAAAAAGTCTGAGTGAGTTGAAATAAGTTTCAAAAATGAAATGCCTTTGTAACAGATGAGTTTTCGTCCGAAACCCTAATATTCGAAAGAGATTGTCCATTTTGTAAACGAAGTGGATCCAGTTTTTGCCGTAACCCTCTCAACTTTTTTAGAACATGCATGTGGGTGAAATATGATACCATGCCAAAATTCACCTTTCAGAGTTCATTTAGTAGTGCTTTTCAATTTAATGGTCATTTAGCCACAAAAAAATCAGTAAATGCATGAAAAATAACAAAGGAGTCAGAAAGGGTTGAAAATTAATGACGTCGCTTTGAATGGTGCCATATGAATGCATAAAAAAGTCTGGAGTTGAACATAAGTATAAAAAAATGAAATGACTTTGTAACAGATGAGTTTTCGTTGAAACCCTGATAATTCGAAAGAGATTGTCCATTTTGACATGAGTGGATCCCGTTTTTGCCAGTAACCCCTCTCAACTTTTTAGGAACAGGTATGTGGGTGAAATGATGAAAACCATGCCAAGTTTCAACATTTCAGAGTTCATTTGTAGTGCTTTCAATTTCAGGTCATTAGCTCAAAAAAAATCAGTAAATGCATGAAAAATAGCAAATGAAGTCAGAAAGGGTTGAAAATTGATTGACATGCCTTGAATGGTGCGATACTGAACGACACAAAAGTCTGGAGTTGAAATAAGTTTTAAAAAATAAATGCCTTTGTAACAGATGAGTTTCGTCTGAAACCCTTTACTTCGAAAGAGATTGTCCTTTTGTACACGAAGTGGATTCTAGTTTTTGCCGTAACCCTCTCAATTTTTAGAACAGCTATGTGGGTGGAAATGATGATACCATGCCAACTTTCAACGTTTTCAGAGTTCATTTCGTAGTGCTTTCAATTCAGGGTCATTTAGCTCAAAATAAGTAAATGCATATGAAAATAGGCAAATGAAGTCAGAACGTGGTGTGAAAATTGATGACATGGCTTTGAATGGTGCATAATGAACGAACAAAAAGTCTGGAGTGAAATAAGTTCAAAAAAATGAAATGCTCTTTAACAGATGAGTTTTGTCCGAAAACCTGATACTTCAAGAGATTGTCATTTTGTAAACGAAGTGGATCCAGTTTTTCCGTAACCCTTCAACTTTTAGAACATGCTATGTGTGGTGAAATGAATGATTTACCATGCCAACTTTCAACCTTTTCGAGTTCATTTTGTAGTGCTATTCAATTTCAGGGTCATTTGCTCAACAAAAATCAGTAAATGCATGAAAAATAGAAAAATGAAGTCAGAAATTGTTGAATGAAATTGTTGACGTGGCTTTGAATAGTGCATACTGAACGCACAAAAAGTCTGGAGTTGAAATAAGTTAAAAAAAAATGAAATGCCTTTGTAAACAGATGAGTTTTCGTCTGAAACCCTAATACTTCGAAAGAGATTTCCATTTTGTACACGAGTGGGATCCAGGTTTGCTGAACCACCTCTCAACTTTTTGAACCTGCTAGTGGGGTAAATGATGAAACCAAGCGAACTTTCAACTTTTCAGGAGTTCATTTTGTAGTGCTTTCAATTTCAGGTCATTTAGCTCAAAAAAAAATACAGTAAAATGCATGAAAAAAGCAAATGAAGTCAGAAAGGGTTGAAAAATTTATGACGTGGCTTGAATGGTGCATACTGAACACACAAAAATTCGGAGTTGAAATAAGTTTAAAAAAATAATGCCTTTGTAACAGATGGAGTTTTCGTCCGAAACCCTTATACTTCGAAAGAGATTGTCATTTTGTACATGAAGTGGATCCAGTTTTGCCGTAACCCTCTCAACTTTTATAACATGACCTGTGGGTGAAATGATGAGAAACCATGCCAAGTTCAACCTTTTCAGAGTTCAGTTGTAGTGCTTTCAATTTCAGGGCATTTAGCTCAAAAAAATCAGTAAATGCATGAAAAATAGCAAATGAAGTCACGAAGGGTTGGCAATTGCTGACATGGCTTGAATGTGCATACTGAACGCACAAAAGTCTGGAGTTGAAATAAGTTAAAAAAATGAAAGCCTTTGTAACAGATGAGTTTTCCGTCTGAAACCCTGATACTTCAAAGAGATTGTCCATTTTGTACACGAAGTGGATCCAGTTTTGTGCCGTAACCCTCTCAACTTTTTAGAACAGCTAGGTGGTGTGAAATAATGATACCATGCAACTTTCAACCTTTTCAGAGTTCATTTTGTAGTGCTATTCAATTTCAGGGTCATTGCTCAAAAAAAATCAGTAAATGCATGAAAAATAGCAAATGAAGTCAGAAATTGTTGAAATTTGTTGACGTGCTTGGAATAGTGCATACTGAACGCACAAAAAAGTTGGAGTTGAAATAAGTAAAAAATGAAATGCCTTTGTAACAGATGAGTTTTCGTCCGAAACCCAATACTTCGAAAGAGATTTCCATTTTGACACGAAGTGGATCCAGTTTGGCCGTAACCCTCTAACTTAGAACCTGCTATGTGGGTTTGGTAAATGATGAAACCAAGCGAACTTTCAAACCTTTTCAGAGTTCATTTTGTAGTGCTTTTCAATTCAGGGTCATTTAGCTAAAAAAAATCAGTAAATGCATGAAAAATAGAAAATGAAGTCAAAAGGGTTGAAAATTTATGACGTGGCTTTGAATGGTGCATAATGAACACACACAAATTTGGAGTGAAATAGTTTAAAAAATTAAATGCCTTTGCTAACAGATGAGTTTTCGTCCGAAACCCTTATACTTCGAAAGAGATGGTCCATTTTGTACATGAAAGTGGATCCAGTTTTTGCCGTAACCCCTCTCAACTTTTTATAACAGGTATGTGGGTGAAATGAAATGATGAAACCATGCCAAGTTTCAACCTTTTCAGAGTTATTTGTAGTGCTTTTCAATTTCAGGGTCATTTAGCTCAAAAAAATCAGTAAATGCCATGAAAATAGCAAATGAAGTCCGAAAGGGTTGGCAATGCTGACAGGCTTTGAATGAGTGCATACTGAACGCACAAAAAGTATGGAGTTGAAATAAGTTTAAAAAATGAAATGCCTTTGTAACATGATGAGTTTCCATCTGAAACCCTGATACTTCAAAAGAGATTGTCCAGTTTGTACACGAAGTGGAACCAGTTGTTGCGTAACCCTCTCAAACTTTTATGAACATGCTATGTGGGTGAAATGATGATACCATGCCAACTTTCACACTTTTCAGAGTTCTTTTGTAGTGCTATTCAAATTCAGGGTTCATTTGCTCAAAAAAATCATAAAGTAAAGCATGAAAAATGCAAATGAAGTCAGAAATTGTTGAAATTTGTGACGTGGCTTTGAATAGTGCATACTGAACGCACAAAAGTCTGGAGTTGAAATAAGTAAAAAATGAAATGCCTTTGTAACAGATGAGTTTTCGTCCGAAACCCTAATACTTCGAAAGAGATTTCCATTTTGTACACGAAGTGGATTCCAGTTTTGCCCGTAACCCTCTCAACTTTTGTAGAACTGCTATGTGGGTAAATGATGAAACCAAGCGAACTTCAACCTTTTCAGAGGTTTCATTTGTAGTGCTTTTCAATTTCAGGGGCATTAGCTCAAAAAAAATCAAGTAAATGCATGAAAATAGCAAATGAAGTCAGAAAGGTTGAAAATTTATGACGTGGCTGAATGGTGCATACATGAACACACAAAAATTCTGGAGTGAAATAAGTTTAAAAAATTAAATGCCTTTGTAACCAGATGAGTTTTCGTCGAAACCCTTATACTTCGAAAGAGATTGTCCATTTTGCATGAAGTGGATCCAGTTTTGCCGTAACCCTCTCAACTTTTTTAAAAGCTATGTGGGTGAAATGATGAAAAACCATGCCAAGTTTCAACCTTTTCAGAGTTCATTTGTAGTGCTTTCAATTTCAGGTCATTTAGCTCAAAAAAATCAGTAAATGCATGAAAAATAGCAAATGAAGTCAGAAAGGGGTTTGGCAATGTGACATGGCTTTGAATGGTGCATACTGAACCACAAAAAGTCTGGAGTGTGTAAATAAGTTAAAAAAATGAAATGCCTTTGTAACAGAGAGTTTCCGTCTGAAACCCTGATACTTCAAAAGAGATGTCCATTTTGTACACGAAGTGGATCCAGTTTTTGCCGTAACCCTCTCAACTTTTAGAACATGCTTATGTGGGTGTGAAATGATGATACTATGCCAAGTTTCAACCTTTTCATATTTCATTGTAGTGTCTTTCAATATCAGGGTCATTAGCTCAAAAAAATCAAGTAAATGCATGAAAAATAGCAAATGAAGTCAGGAACGGGTGAAAATGATGACATGGCTTTGAATGGTGCATACTGAACGCACAAAAAGTCTGGAGTTGAAAAATAAGTTTCAAAAAATGAAATGCCTTTGTAACAGATGAGGTTTTCGTTGAAACCCAATACTTCGAAAGAGATGTCCAGTTGGTAAACGAGTGATCCAGTTTTGCCTCCCAAACTCTCAACTTTAGAACATGCATGTGGGTGTGAAATATGATACATGCCAACTTCAAACCTTTCAGAGTTCATTATGGTAGTGCTTTTCAATTTCAGGGTATTTAGCTCAAAAAAATCGAGAAATACATTGAAAATAGCAAATGAAGTAAGAAAGGGTTGAAAATATGATGAACTGGCTTTGAATGGTGCATATTGAATGCACAAAAAGTCTCGGAGTTGGAAATAAGTTTAAAAAATGAAATGCCTTTGTAACAGAGAGTTTCGTTGAAACCCTAATACTTCGAAAGAGATTTCCATTTGTCACGAAGTGGATCCAGTTTTTGCCCCTAACCCTCTCAACTTTTTAGAACATGCTATGTGGGTGAATGATAATCATATTCCATGCCAACTTTCAACCTTTCAGAGTTCATTTAGTAGTGCCTTTCAATTTCAGGGTCATTTAGATCAAAAAAATCAGTAAATGCATGAAAAATAGCAAATGAAGTCAGAAAGGTTGAAAAATGAGTGACATGGCTTGAATGTGCATACTGAACGCACAAAAGTCTGAGTTGAAATAAGTTTAAAAAAATTAAATGCCTTTGTAACAGAGAGTTGTTGTCGAAACCCTGATACTTCGAAAGAGATTGTCATTTGTACATGAAGTGGATCCAGTTTTTGCCCGTAACCCTTCAACTTTTTTAGAACATGCTATGTTGGTGAAATGATTGAAACCATGCCAAGTTTCAACCTTTTCAGAGTTCATTTGTAGTGCTTTTCAATTTCAGGGTCATTTAGCTCAAAAAAATCAGTAAATGATGAAAAAATAGCAAAGAAGTCAAAAAGGGTTGACAATTGCTGACATGGCTTTGAATGTGCATACTGAACGCACAAAAAGTCTGGAGTTGAAATAAGTTTAAAAAATCAAATGCCTTTGTAACAGATGAGTTTCGTTGAAACCCTGATACTCAAAGAGATTGTCCATTTGTGACACGAAGTGATCCAGTTTTGCCGTAAAACGGTCAACTTTTTAGAACATGCTATGTGGGTGAAATGATTGATACCATGCCAAGTTTCAACCTTTTCAGAGTTCATTGTCGTACTTTTCAAATCAGGGTCATTTAGCTCAAAAAAATCAGTAAATGCATGAAAAATAGCAAATGAAGTCAGAAGGGTGTTGAAAATGAGACATGGCTTTGAATGGTGCATACTGAATGCACAAAAAGTCTGAGTTGAAATAAGTTTAAAAATGAAAGCCTTTGTAACAGATGAGTTTGCGTGTGAAAACCGCTTGATTACTTCGAAAGAGATTGTCATTTTGTACAAGAAGTGGATCCAGTTTTGGACTAACCCTCTCAAACTTTTAGAATATGCTATGTGGGTGAAATGCATGATACCATGCCAAAACTTTCAACTTTTCAGAGTTCCACTTAGTCAGTGGCTTGTTTCAATTTACAGGGGTCATTTAGGCTCAAAAAAAAAATCACGTAAATGCATGAAAAATAGCAAATGACAAGTCAGAGAGGGTAGAAAATTGATGACGTTGCTTGGAATGGTGCATACTGAACGCACAAAAGTTGGAGTTGATAGTAAAGTGAAATAAGTTAAAAAAAAATCAAGTGCCTTTGTAAAGATGAGTTTCAGTCGGAAACCATAAGACTTCGAAAGAGATTTCGATTTGTACACGAAGTGGATCCAGTTTTTGCCGTAACCCTCTCAACTTTTAGGAACTGCTATTGGGTGGTAAATGATGATAACCAAGCGAACTTTCAACTTTTCAGAGTTCATTTGTAGTGCTTTCAATTTCAGGGTCATTTAGCTAAAAAAATCAGTAAATGCATGAAAATAGCAAATGAAGTCAGAAAGGGTTGAAAAGTTGTGACCGTGGCTTGAATGGTGCATACTGAAACCACACAAAATTCTGGAGTTGAAATAAGTTTAAAAAATTAAATGCCTTTGGTAACAGATGAGTTTTCGTCTGAAACCCTTATACTTCGAAAGAGAGTGTCCATTTGTACATGAAAGTGGATCCCGTTTTGCCGTAACCCTCTGTAACACACCCCAGTGGTAACTACAGTAATACCCATTTTGATTTATGCCACGTCAGCATGATTAACAGTGCATGATCATCATTTGCATCATATTGATTTCAAACTCCCAGTCATCAAATTTAAATGAAAGTGAAAAATAAAAGTTGCTCAAATCAGAAACTAAATTGTTCATATTAGGCAAAAATTAGAGGCAATACTAAAATGTAACCACAAATAAAAAATAATTAGGTTGCTCTAACATAAAAAATTAAAACAGTGAGGATTATACATATTAAATATTATAAAATGTGGGAGCTCCTATTTTTCGTCCAAACTAATTTTTGTTGTGAGTGGTAGTAATACCTTTATCTGTTGGAGTAGCCCCTGTGTTTTGCAAAATTCAAAATGTGGCTTAACTATTTACTAAACGAGAAAAGAAATAAAGAAAAGAAAAAAGATAAAAGAAAACAGAACAAACAAAAAAAATGAAGAAAAGGAGAACCCCCCCCCCCTCTAGGCCCACTGGGGCGAAGCCCAGTCGGCCAACCCCCTGCTGCCCCCCTGTCCTATTAGGCAACCCCCACACCGAAACCTAAACCCACTCGACCCCCCCCCCCACCGTCTCTCTCTCCTCCCCCCCATTGGATCGGGATCCCCGATCACGTCACCGAGCGCTAGTTCCCCACTCCCCCCCCCCCCTCGACCGCGCCCGCGCGATTGCCCGCGGCCTGCCTCCTCACACCGCCGTCGTCTCGGCCTCCACCCCGCGCCCTCCTCGTATGTCACCAAAGTCTTACCCATCACGCTCAGCGTCGTAACTCCGGCCGGAAACAACTTTCCTTGGTCATGCCCGGCCTCGGCCAAAAACACACCGCAACCCGACACTACACGCTCAGCGAGAGTGTCCCCGTCGGTTATACATCCTAAGCGCTCAGAGGTTTGGGACCATCGCCTGTGAACTCGAGTAGTCGTTGCGACGCAAGGGAGAAGCCGGCAACAGGAGTGGCGCCGGTCAGTCCGTCCCCATGCTGAACTGGACGTGACGCAGAGTTTCGGCTTGATGCTACAATGCAGTAATAGACCGCCCATACTGATGCCCACGTGATGGTTAGTGCCGATCAGACCAGAGGCCTGCTCGGATCAATATATCCAAATCGTTAGGACTAGGGGCTTTGCGGAACGAGCAGAGACTCACGAAAGATGTGACCCCGTCGCCCCGATACGAGGGACTTGCTGCAAGGGCCATGAATGCCCGGCGGCTCACCGCCTCGTATTCATCACTTCGGGCACACCCATCGGTCAGCCCGTCTCGTAAAGACGGTCGGGAAACTCAGGTCCACCTCTAGCGCTGCGGTACGACCACCCCCTACTCCGCCGTCCCACAGTCTGTAGTAAAAGTAACTTCCACTACGGGTCCCCCTTCGGGCCGACCCGTCTCTATCAGGTTCAGCAGTAAGTCACAGTAACCGTGTGTCCATAAACATTCAATGAAATCCGAGGGTTAGCACCCTCGAGGATGATGCCCCCTCGATGTAACCCGTCAGTCGAACGTAGGAGGGAATATCACCCTCGATGAGTTCACACTTGATGTGTTGTACGACAGGGTCGTATCGGAAGTGGAGAAGGAGGAATCACCCCTCGAGGACACGACCAATAGCTGCTCTACAGGTTACATCAGGCAGTGTACGACGGTATCATCACCCTCGACACTCGATAGTAACAGCTGCATGTCGTTAAACATAGGGGGGTGATGTGCGGTGTCGGGGCACTGGTCTTCAATCAAGTTGATCGGTATTCTGACAGATCCAGACGCGGCAGTCAGGGATAGTGGGGTCCACTGATAGGTCTCTACCAGCCTAGACTAAATCAGTTTAGGATAGATATGGTAATTTATCAACAGCGGTTACAATGAACAGGCTTCATCGTATAGCAGAATAGTATGTAAGAGAGCTAGAGTGTAATGTAAAGCAGAGTCAGTAGCTTATAGCAGCAAATTCTAATGCAAGCATGGGAATTAGTAAGCGCGATATGCGGAGTGATTCAAAAGGGGGCTTGGCCTGGTTGTCCTCGGGGGCAAGGGAAGGTTGTCAACGGCTGGATTTTGGTCTCCGGAGCTCGTCGGCTTCTGCAGTCGGGACGACGTCGGTGTTGGGGTGCATACCGAGAAGAAGGGGAGGAAACAATAATAAATACCAGGCGATCACAGTGCATCACAAAGCTAAACATGGCAAACAAGTGATGGGGTGATTCTAACGCAGTGTCGGGTGTAACTGGCGAGGTGGGAGTTCATTCACGGAAAGTATTCCCTCCACTGTCCGGCATTGGACAACGAAAAGAGGGAACGTTGCATGTTCGGATATGTTATGGGACCGGTTACGGACGAACGACCGCGTATTAGATACGTCTCGGCGTTCTCGAGAACGTGCCTGTACAAAGTTGTTTTCGATCTGAGTTTCGATATTTTATATGATTTCCTAAAGCTTTTATAATTTTACCTGAATTGTGATTTTTATTTAAATTAAACATTATCCAAGAATAGTAAACTGATGACTCAACATGACATCATGCTGATGTCAGCAGTATTAGGGTTTAAGTTAATTATTTACTGCTTAGTTACAACTATATATAATTAGATTAACCTAACAGAGTTAACTTGAAACTAAATTAATCCACTAATTAATTAATAAGTTAACTAATTATATTTTATTATTACAATTTATTTTCATTTACTTTAAACGTTTTTCTTTGGGAGGGGAGGCCCATAGTCATTGGCCCCATGAGGCACATAGCAGGGTTCGGGCGAACGGGCGTAAGGTGACGGTGCTCGCACCGAGGACCACTAGAGGGCGAGGGGCGAGCGACGACGAGAATCATGGCAGAGCGCGGAAGTGGAAGAAGACAGCGCACGGGCAGCGGGGGACTACGGGCACCGCGGCCAAGGCGCTCTCCGCGGGGGGTGGAGGAAGGTGCGGCGGCTCGCACAGCGTGGGCGGCGCGAGGCAGCGACAGAGACGAGCTTTGCGGAGCAGTGAGCCAGAGAAGGCGCCGCGTTGGAGAACCGAGCAGAGCGGAGCGGCGAGTTGACGCGGGCAGGAGTTGATGCGGAGAGCTGGCAGGAAGGCGCGCTGCACGCCTGCCGGGCGCCAACGTGCGTGCCATCTTGGCGAAGCTGCGGTTGCGGGCGGCGAAAGCGGGCACGCGTGGCTGGGCGGCAGGTGTGGTGCGGCCAGGGTGCAGAGGGAGTGGAGCCAGGCGCGGGGGACAAGAACTCCAGGGCGAGCACACAGGAGGTCGCGGCCGCAGAAGAGCGCGGACCCCGGAGCAGGGCAGGGCGCGGCGGAGCAGCAGCTCGAGGTGCAGGGCGGGCGGGTCGAGGCGTGCGTGCAAGCACAGATTGACCGCTTTGCGTGCGAGGGAAGCGGGGTAGCAGAGACGGAGGCGCCGTGCGGGGCTGGCCCTGAGGCGCGAGGCGACTGCGGTCGATGGCGAGCGGGAGGGAACAAGGGAGAGGGAGGAGAGGTCGGAGCTCACGCAGGGCCGTAGGGTCTTAGAGGGCGGAGTACGTGGGCGTGGGCGAGGAACGGGGGGGAGAACGGATTCTGCGGGAGCAACGAAGGGATGGACGTTCAATAAAGCGGGTTGGTAGACACTGGTCAGTGTGGGTGGAGACGAACGGTATGCGAACGGTTGTCGGCCTGGGCGGACCCAGGGTCGAGGGGTCGGGAGCGGTAGGAGACGGTGAGCACGGGAGGGAGGCGAGCCTCGCGCGACTGCAGCGGAGCAACAGCTCGCGCAGCAGCCGCGGGCAGGAGGAGCAGCGGCGGGGTGTCCTCACCGGGTATGTAGTGGAGCGCGGAGGAGGGGGGGTGGGGGTGTGGGGTTGGTTCGAGGTCGAGGAGGAAGGAAGAACGCGAGGTGTCGATGCGGCGGGCGTCGGCGTCGATTGG